>JARYGA010001235.1:0-50835 GCA_030545235.1 Helianthus tuberosus
AACTACGGCTCGTCACTGAGCCTAGATAACGTGGTAATCAGTAGGTATAGTCACTAGGGACTATAACCATCGTGATCACGCTCACGTTATGAAGTTCAAACGAACTTCGCATCGACCATAAACTGGTCAATGCAGAAAGTTAAACAAAGTTTGACTTTCGGACTCGAAAAGCAATAAAAGAACGAAGGAACACTTACGAAGGGTCCCCGAATGCTAATCTAGATCAAAATAACTCAGGTATGAAATAATGGTTCCAACTTAGAGTCTTTTTTATCAGATTCTTGTGAGTTTGAAGCAAATGGGGTGGGGTATTTATAGTTTTTGGTTCACCGTTAGGATCGTTTCTTGGAGAAGAGGGAATGATCTAGCCCGTACACTTGTCGGAATGTTGCGGTAACTGATATTGCTCCACCACAAGAGTTTGACACTTGTCCTTGGCCTTTTGGAGGGGTTAAAGGCTGTTAACTGCTGAGAAAACGAGTTTCTGCATAACTGACCCCTGCTTGCGTACCGTAACAAATATTTGTTGAGGTGCGCAAGCACCTATTTTGGCAGAATTACAGTTTTGGTCCCTGCAGCCCGTTTAAGCTATTTTCGATGCGTTTAAACCCCGTTAACCTCATTTCAAGGCTCTAAAATGAAGTTAAAGTATAGGGAACTTAAAATGTGCTCAAAAAATATCTCGGATGTCGGTTCGTTTGGCCGTACGGTTGCGTTGTTCGGTTAATTACGACGGGAGTCGTAACGAACGTAAAAACGGTCCAAATTGCGCGACGAATGGATTTTTGACAAGCCAAACACTAAAGCATAGTATTATAATGCTTACATAAATTTTTGGATGTCCGGATGTATTCAGAAAGTAAGATATGCGCGAAAATGCAAACTTGTGCACTTTTTGACGCTTTTAGTCCCTGAATGACCCAAAAGTTTATTTTAGCATACCGAACCCCTCAAAGCCTATTTCTAAGCTATGTAAAGGATATTTATGGTATGTTTAACTTATGGTCATGTTCCGGAATGTCTGTTACAGTTCAAATTGGCATACTTTCGCAGTTTGTCAATTTTAGTCCCTGTAAGCGATTTAACTTGATTTCACCATACCAAACCTTCCAAAACTTATTTCTAAGTTATGTAAAGGTTATTTAAGGTATGTTAAGCCTATTTCACTATTCCGGAGTGTTTGTTGCATTAAACTGGTTATATTTACGCATTTGTGCGCGTATAACCTTCCAGAAAGCATTTAGAGCTTGAAATCGAACAAGAGTTGATATGTGCAAAAGATACACATATTTATACAAGTCCAAAGTATGAAATACAATATTTCATTGGTTTGGTATTTGTTTGATGGTCGCAGTGACACAGGTGTCACAATAACAATGAACTAATACTTGCAATGCAGAGTCTAGGTGAGAAAGCTAGGTGGCCGAGAAAAAGTGATAAACCAGCCGCTACAAAGGACAAGTCCAAATGGTGTGCATATCATGACGATTTTGGGCATCTCACTGAAGAGTGTATTGTACTAAGAAAGGAAATTGGTTACTTGTTGAGCAAGGGGCATTTGAAGGAACTTTTGGGACGAAAGAAGTCAAGGATCCAGGATCCTGAAAGGATCCCGGAAAGAGCTCCTGCCCTTCCAGCAGATGCACAAGTTATAAACTTCATATCCGGTGGATCAGACATTTGTGGTACCTCCTTTTCAGCAGCAAAAAGACATGCTAAGGAAACCAAGATGGATAATGGAGACAGACCCGTCCGGACCTCCGTTGTCACCCAGGATAAAGTCATAACCTTTGATGAGGATGATCATGTTGATGTCCAGGATCCTCATCATGATGGTCTTGTAATTACATTGTTTATTTCTAACCACTTTGTTCGCAGGATCCTTATAGATGGAGGAAGCTCTGTGAACATTATTCAGCTTGATGTCTTCAAGAAGATGAATATCCCGGAGTCTGATATTGTCCCAAGATCCTCAGTACTTGTGGGATTCAGTGGAGAAACTAAGAATACATTGGGGGACATCAAACTCCCAATCTATATTGAAGGATTGCATTCTTATCAAAAATTTTGTGTTATAGATTGCTTATCTTGTTGCAATGTTATCCTTGGCAGGCCATGGATACATGATATGAAGGCAGTCCCATCCACCTATCATCAGTGTGTAAAGCTTCCAAGTCCATGGGGAGTGGTGAAAATTGAGAGTGATCAGCAAGAGGCTAAGAATTGTCATACATCATCAATGAAGCCAGCCTCAAGACCAAGGGAGCAATAGCAATTAAAGTATCCTTCAAGAGATGTCTTAGAGGCAAGAGAACAGGATTTGAAAGAAATCCTCATGGATCCTGATGATCCTGAATCCAAGATCTTCATAGGATCAGGGATCCTTAGCGACATTGAACAGGAGCTAATATCCTTCCTTAAAAGAAGGAAAACTACCTTTGCCTGGAAACATGAGGATATGACAGGTATATCTAAAGATATAATTACTCATAAACTTGGCATTGACATGTCATTCAAGCCAATTCATCAAAAGAGGAGGAAGTTTGCACCTGAAAGGAATGCTATTATCCAGGAAGAGGTAGATAAACTACTTCGGGCAGGTATGATAAGAGAGGTTAAGTATCCAAGATGGTTAGCCAATGTGGTTGTTGTTCAAAAGAAAAATGGAAAGTTGAGGGTATGTGTCGATTTTACTGATTTAAACAAGGCATGTCCCAAGGATCCTTTCCCATTACCCCACATTGACTCCATGGTGGATGTTACCGCGGGTCATGAGTTGTTGACTTTTATGGATGCTTCATCTGGATTTCAACAAATTCAGATGGAACCATCTGATCAAGAGGACACAGCCTTTATGACCCCAACTGGTATATATTGTTATATTGCTATGCCATTTGGACTAAGGAATGCAGGTGCTACTTATCAAAGGCTAGTCAATATGATGTTCAAGGAACAAATTGGACACACTATGGAAGTCTATATAGATGACATGGTGGTTAAGTCCAAGAAAGCTGAGGATCACCTTAAAGACTTGGAGGAAGCATTCAATATCCTTGACAAATTTAATATGAAACTAAATCCTTCCAAGTGTCATTTTGGTGTTAAGGCAGGTAAATTCTTAGGCTATATGGTGACAAAGAGGGGCATTGAAGCAAGTCCAGAGCAAATCAAGGCTATTGTGAATATCAAATCTCCTGCCAATGCTAAGGATGTGCAAAGATTGACAGGCAGGATCGCAGCCTTGAACATATTCATATCCAAATCCTCAGAAAAGTGCAAGGAATTCTATGACATCCTAAGGAAGAACAAGAAATTTGAATGGACTGAGAAGCATGAAAGTGCCCTCAAAGCTCTTAAGGATTACCTATCCTCAGCCCCGGCCTTGATGAAACCAGAAAAAGGGGATATATTATCCTTATACTTAGCAGTATCCTCAAAAGCAGTAAGTGCGGTCCTTGTTAAGGATCACCAAGGTACACAACATCCTGTCTATTATGTAAGTAAGAGTTTACTTGATGCTGAATCCAGGTATTCACACTTAGAGAAACTTATCCTTGCATTAATAATGGCATCTACTAAATTAAGACATTATTTTGAGACTCATGCCATTATTGTTAAGACTAATTTTCCAATTAAGAATGTTCTCAGGAAACCTGAAATGTCAGGAAGGATGGCTAAGTGGGCAGTGAAGCGGAGTGCATATGATATAAGATATGAACCAAGGACTGCCATCAAATCCCAAGCCTTAGCTGACTTTGTGGCAGATTTTAGTAGTGACTTGCAAAAGGAAGCTGAGTTAGAAGTCCAACAGCTTGAAGAAACTAAGGATCCTTGGATACTCTTCACTGATGGAGCCTCTAATGTGAAAGGAACAGGACTTGGAATACTACTAAAATCGCCACAGGGGGACATAATACCCCACTCCATAGCTTGTGAATTCCAAACTACCAACAATGAGGCTGAGTATGAAGCCTTGATAGCTGGTTTGCAAATTGCTAAGCATATGAGGATCAGGTATCTTGAGGTACATGTAGATTCTTTATTGATCACTAATCACTTTAATGAATCCTACGCTGTTAAAGGTGAAAAGCTAATCAAATATTTAGAGATAGTCAAAGAATTGGCACTCTCTTTTGTTTCCTTTAGTTTGACACAGGTACCAAGGGAAGAGAATGCAGAGGCTAATGCATTAGCCAATCTAGGATCATCCTTGAAGATCCCGGAGGATATAAGGATCCCTATTATCCATATCCTGACCCCTGTTATCGAGGATCATGTAGCTATGGAGATCGGAGAAGATTCTGCAATCATCCCTAGTGAGGATACTCAATCTCATGCAGGATCATGGATCCTTCCAATTATGAGATACATCCAACATGGAGAGATTCCTACAGGAGAAAACCCCAGGGCTTTCAAAACTAAGGTATCTCAATTTACAATATTGAATAATATGTTGTATAAACGATCTCTTGCGGGACCATATCTAAGATGCATTGAGGATCCTGAAATCCAAGAAGTCCTAAAGGATTTCCATGAAGGAGATTGTGGAAACCACACTGGGGGCAGGGCATTATTCTCAAGGATCCTGAGGACAGGATACTATTGGCCTACTATGAAGAAGGATGTTGTGGAGTATGCCAAGAAATGTGATCCTTGTCAGAGACACAGTAATATCCTTCACCAACCAGCAGAACTTTTGCATCCTATATCCTCTTCTTGGCCATTTATGAGGTGGGGAATGGATATAGTTGGTAAGCTTCCTAAGGCACCTGGTGGAAAAGTATTCATGCTTGCTATGACTGATTACTTCTCCAAGTGGATAGAGGCTGAAGCCTTTGCTCAAGTCAGAGAAAAGGAAGTTATATCCTTTATTAAAAGAAACATTATTACTAGATTTGGTATCCCTTCTGAAATTGTTTGTGATAATGGATCCCAATTTATTGGGAGAACTACTAACTTTTGTGACAGCTGGGGGATTAAGATGATATCATCAACACCAGTCCACCCACAAGCTAATGGTCAGGCAGAATCATCCAACAAGATCATCATCAACAATTTGAAGAAGAAGCTTGGATCCAAGAAAGGAAAATGGGCAGAAGAACTACCTTATGTACTTTGGGCTGATAGGACAACTCCCAAGAATGCTACTGGCCAAACTCCATTCTCTTTGGTATTTGGAGCAGAATCAGTGATCCCTACAGAGATGGTGGTTCCTACTGCAAGAACAAGTATTCGTGATCCTGAAGAAAATGCTGAAAACTTGGTTCAAGATCTGGATACTATAGAAGAACTTAGGGATTTGGCAAGGATAAGGATGGCTAGTTATCAGCAAAGGATGGCTGGAGCCTACAACAAAAATGTCAGGATCAGGAAATTCCAAGTTGGTGATATGGTGTTAAGGAAAGCATTTCAGAATACCACCAATCCTGCTGATGGAAAGTTGGCACCAAAATGGGAAGGCCCTTATTTGATTGAAGCTGAAGCAAGAAAGGGGGCATATCGATTGCTAACATTGGAAGGTGATTTGCTACCAAGAGCTTGGAATGCTGTCCATTTGAAGAAATATTTCATGTGACAAGGATCCATGATCCTTACATGACAAGTATCCTTGAAGGATCCTTACAGAACAGATGATCCTCGTCTCGGTAACATTCTAATCTCAAACTATTTCATTCTTTTATTCTCTTATGTAAGGATAAGGATCATGCATCATTTATCCTCCTTTCACTTGATTATGAGTTTTGAAGGTTCAGGTATCCTTGTCTAAGGATTGAGTATCCACAGAAGTATCCAGTTATTTGGGCTTGACCCCAGTTATTTGGGCTTGACCCCAGTTATTTGGGCTAGTCCCCAGTTTGGGCCTGTCCCCAGTTTCGCCAGTAGCGCACGATGATCCTGGTATAGTTCATGGCAATGGGACCAGTACTCGCTTTAGGGGCTGACAATTTCATTGTACTGGCTATATTCAGGATCCTACGTATAATGGTAGACGTACCATACATCCGTTCCTAAGGTTTCTAACATTTTCACGTTAGCTAAGGTTTTGGCATTTTCATGTCACTAAGTTTGGATAGTCGCCAGTGAGGGCCATACTCCAGTTTACACACGATCCTTTGGGCTTGTCCCCAGTTATCCTTTGGGCTTGTCCCTAGTTATCCTTTGGGCTCGTCCCCAGTTATCCTTTGGGCTTGTCCCCAGTATATTGGGCTTGTCCCCAGAATTGTTGGGCTTGTCCCCAGTTACTAACTCTTATCCTATATTGGCTTAGTCCCAAGTTGTATCCTATTTCAGGTTTTCGGAGATAAATGACTAAGGATCCTTGATCCTTACCTTATACTAAGGTTTGTCTTTTGGTTATCCTGATTATAAGTGTTAAAGGTTAGGGTCCTAACTTGGATTCTCAGGTATGATCCTTAACTATTTTGATTTTATTTATTATTCATTTGAGTGACCCTTATCCTTTGACAACTGAACTTATGATCCTTAAAATATGTTACTTTTCGGAACTTGTCGACTATAGGATATGTGATCCTTGATCATATCCTAAACCTTTTGAGGATATTTATTAAAACAAAAATTTCTTGATAAGTTTAGACAAAATGAATATCACAACAATTGAAAAGTAAAGTACTAACAAGGATATCAACACAGGATAAGCCAAAAAGTTAAAGTTATTTTATTCACAAAACATTAAACCCTTTGAGGTTGTCAAAATTGCCAACCCACGTTTCTACCAG
The DNA here is from genome assembly GCA_030545235.1 of Helianthus tuberosus. NCBI lineage: Eukaryota > Viridiplantae > Streptophyta > Magnoliopsida > Asterales > Asteraceae > Helianthus > Helianthus tuberosus. The sequence continues at coordinate 6,738 of JARYGA010001235.1, forward strand.
CAAAACGTGGCCCGTCCACATGGGTTGGCAAAGGGTGTCTATTGTTTACGGGTCTTTATAGTGCAGGAAATAAAAGACGGAAGGATAACAAGTGGCTTCATCCCCCAAACAGAGGATCCATCCACCACCCATTATCCTACCTATTGTTCAAGGATCCATGATCCTTTAGCCTAGTAATTATTGTTCAAGATACAACCCATCATTGTTCAACAAAAACACCATAACCAAAATAAACTATCGAACTTAAAAAATGGGCTCCGGCTACGTCTAGAAATGTCCTTCATCGCCCATCCATGCAGCTTACACCTTGGCTGCATCACCATCTCCTCCAGCTCCAGCATCGTTCACATGATCCTTGCCACTGCCACCAGCCTCGATTGCCAGAACCTCCTCAGCCTCTTCTTCATCCTCCAACTTAGCCAGCCTAGCCTTCCAGCCCTCCATGTCCCAGTTGCTCCTGTCAAAAGTAGGATCCTGAGCTTCTTGGGCCATCTGCAACTTGGTCTTGTACATGGCAATGGCAGCGGAGACTTTAGCATCCTCCGTGATCTCGTGCTTCTCATAGTCAGCATTAATCTGAGCTGCAACTGCCTGAGTTTTGGCATCATTGAGGTCCTTTTCGAGGGAGGCAATCTTGTGATCCTTGAGCACCGCCACTTTTTGGAGGTCAGAGTATTTGTCCTCAATCTCTTCGACGTTCCCAATGTAGTCCTCGATTTCAGCAAATTTCTACAAAAAAGACAATGCAAAGATCAGGATCACGTGATCCTCAAGTGGGCAGGATAATTAAGCAAAGTCAGTGATCCTTACCTCAGCAAAGTACTCGAGGAATTGATGGCGGATCAGAGGCAATCCTTCTAGGTTCTCAGCTTCAGAGGTCTTCCTTTTCATCCCACCTCTTCCCTTTGAAGTGGTTGCCTTAGGGATCGTGACAGCTGGGCTGGCAGCAAGCTTCTTCTTTGAGGATCGGACAGTGTCAAGGTCAGTGACACTGAATTTGGAGGCAGATCTTGAAGATTTTCCAGCACCTACATACCAAAAACAGATAAGTATCCTTATCCCATTTCTATTTAACTATTTATTTAAACATTTAATTATGCAAAAAAAAAACAGGAAACTTACTCGACATAGTGACAGAACCTGAGGATACTTCTTGAGAATCCTGGGTGTTTGTTTTAAATGATCTTCTTGCAGGATCAAGTCTCTGGAAAGCGGCAAGCCTTTCCTTTGTTGCAGATGTTGTGATGAGGTGTGCGACGGTAATAGCTGCAAGATAGAAACAAAAGGACGTTAGTTATCCTTAGACAGAAACAAGCTTATTCGGTGATCCTTCTAAGGATCCTCTATCCTACCATGGGTGGTCCATTTTCTAGGCAAATCCTTTCCATCAGGGATGGAATCCCTTCTGACAAAGACGAATCGCCTCTTCCAGTTGGTGTCATTCTTAGTTGCTTTGAAGATGGGGTGTTCTTCACCAGGTTTATGTTTTAGTAGATATCGGTGGGATCCATGGCTAACGAGGTCATACATCTCCGCAAACTCCGACATATCCAGATCAATTCCTTCTTGCTCAATGATCCTTTCAAGGGTATATAGGACCCTCCAGATCATTGGCATTGCTTGAATGTAGGAGATGCCGGTGAGAGAAAATTCAGGGAAAGGATACGAGTATCCTATTGTGAATGGAGTAACAGGGAAAGCTACCCAGGTTTCAGAAATATAATCACTAAGAACGGTGGGATCAAATGGTTTGAAATCGATGTTTGCCGGAAAGCAGTGTCGGATCCTGTCTATTTGTGGATCGTTAAAGCAGCATCTTTCTTTCGCCGAGTCTTTGATGATCCCCTGGCTCTTAAGAGGACTGTCTTTTGTGTGATCCTTAGCCGGAGAGGATCTTAGCATCATCTTGCTCGTGATGGTAGAAAAGAAGATGAACGGAGAAAGAAAACGTAAAGGGAGAAGAGGAAAAGAAATACCTGCTTGATCTTCGAATGTGGATTTAAAGGGAGTCTCTCTTGAATTTAAATGCAAATTGATCCCTATCCCTAACTTCAATTTATAATAATGATCTTGCAGGGTAGTCACTTCAGTGACATCAGGATAGTAACGGCTAGTCCGACTACAACGGCTAGTTATCCGTTGATTTGTTACGGATAAGAACAGAAAATATAACTCGTTATTTACAATTTACTCCTTATATTTTGGGGGCAATTGTTAGGGGAGGATTTTCCAATGATCAGTGATCCTCAATTGCTGTTGGGTTTAGTGATCCTCACTTCTGTTTGAATTGGTGATCCTCAGAAGTGTTGCAGGATCAGGATCATGGATCATCATAAGGATCCTTATACTAACGATTGCCTGCTTTGAATATGATGTTGTTTTGCAGGAGTACAAGCTTGGACTTGGTCTTGGCGATATTCCTGGAGCATATTCCATTTTTATTCCGCACGTGCATGGCTGAAATGGACGTTGTGGAGGTCGTGGAGGACTTGCACCATTTGCGGAATGTTTGTTAGCTTAGATATTTTCCATTTTTAAAAGGGGTAGCGAGCTAAATAGAAAACACTTGGCTATTTTTAGCTTAACACTGCTCTCACCAGCTCTCGGCAATTCGCTTGGCAATTTCATACACTTTTGCACGTTACACTATAGTGATCCTTGTAATTAGCTCGCTATCATCCGAAGTTGTAATACATTTCTTGTTTAATTGGAGTTGGTGATCGGTAGTTTCCATCACCCGAGGTTTTTTATGCCGGAGATCATTCATTGATCAAGGGCTTTTTCCTCGTATAAATCTTTGTGTCACTTATTCATTTCATTTCTGAGTGATCCTTAGTGTTGTTCATTGATTCAAGCATCATACCTCACAACAGAAAGTTTGGTTGCATTATCATTGCTTGATTTTTGACCAAAACACTCGCTACTAGCAATCACTATACACAAACACTTGTACTCGAATTACATTGTAACACCTAGTTGATCCGCATCACATCCTGCACTGTATCCTGATATTCGAAGTAATAGAAGAACAAGGCAGCTGCGATTGTCAGCTCCCGAGGTTTTGTGCCGGCGATCTAGATTGATCAAGGGCTTTCCTCGTACATCTCGTGTCACCCTTTACATTTTTGCTCATTGTTTGATCATAGATACAACTCTATATTCTGAGCCGTATCCTGAAACTGTTTTTGCAAATAATTTGATTAACATATTTTTGACACTCGTTTCTAGCACACTACCTCACTTAACTAATTTGATCACTAAATTGCTTCGGTAATTTTTGACCAAAACAATTTGGCGCCCACCGTGGGGCAAGTGGTGCTATTTTTACTAAAAACTTTAATAAAATCATTGCTCGGTTTTCTATTGTCAAAACTTTTTGCTACATTGTTTTCAATGGCCTCGAGATCAAACATGAGCTCTTCCACCATGTCTGCTACGACCTCTGCAACAATTGGTTCGGTGCTTCCACCACCTCCTCCAAGAATGCAAGCCTCTTCGCAAGGAGCTGAAAGTCATGTGGCTCGGGATGTTATCCCCGCTCCCAGTGCCCATGGATCTGGTCCTGTTTTGGCTTCTAATGATGAAATTCTGAATTTGTTTGGTAGTGTACAGGAACAGATGAGGCAGCAGCAGGAAACTAATCGGATGCTGATGAGAGAGATACAACTCTTGAAATCCGGCCCAAGTAGGCCTGCTGAATAAACTGTTACTCCTTTGCAACCTAGGGCTTTGAACTTCAGTTCTGCAGTTTACACCGAGGATAACCAGGGGAATATCGTGCCAAGCCATTCTCAGAATCATACTCCTAAGATACCTTCCTCGGTCAGGATGTCGACTGTGAGGAGCTCATGATATGCTTCAGGATATGGCCAGAATCCCCAGACTGGTAATGTATCTAATAATAATAACATTCTTGCTGCTAACAATAATGGATCTTTGCAGGATGCAGGTATGACGTCAACATTTACTAGGGAGCTTCAGAAATTGAAGGACATGATATCCAATGTACCTGGAGTGGTCCAGCCAATTCCGAAAGTGTCCCAAGACAGCCACAGGATATCCCGCTTTGCATATCCTATCTGTGATGCTGAAATCCCAAAGAGATTTCAAACCCCCAACATGAAACTGTATGATGGGACTACGGATCCTGAAGAGCATATTGCCCAGTATAGAGAAAGAATGGAGATTAACCCTATCCCTCCGGAGCTCAAGGAAGCGTGCCTGTGCAAGGGATTTGGTTCTACCTTGACAGGATCAGCCTTAAAATGGCTATTAAATGTTCCTCCTCACTCAATTACTTCGTTTGCTCATTTGGTTAATTTATTTAATAGTCAGTTTTCTTGTAGCCGGAGTTTTGAGAAACTGACCAGTGATCTTTACAGGATAACTCAAGGGTCTCAGGAATCCTTGAGGGATTATGTGAACAAGTTTAGTCGGGAATCCTTGGATATCCCACATCTTGATATTGCAACAGCTGTGCAGGCATTCAAGATGGGATTACAAAAAGATTCTCAGTTTTATCAGGATCTTGTAATGAATCCCTGCAGGAATCTCGACGAGGCTCGTAATAGGGCCTTGAGATATATTCTCTTGGAGGATGACAAAAAGATGCATGAGAGGATGAATTCCACCTCAACCTATGAATCAACCAACAGGAAATCAGAATCCTCGTATAAACCATATCGCTCTAAGCCGTATGGCAGGATTGACAACAAGAAAGTGAATGCTGTTGAAGACGAGGATCCTGAAGAATATCCTGAATTATATGAATATTGCTTTTCTGTTAACATACCTGAGTTAATGTATGCTATGTAGGGTTTAGGAGACAAAGCTAGGTGGCCTCGAAAGAATCAACAAAAAGCTGATTGGAAGGATAAATCCAAATGGTGTGCCTTCTATGAAGATTTCGGACATGTAACTGAGGATTGCATTGCTTTAAGGAAAGAAATAAGCTACCTATTGAGCAAGGGATATCTGAAGGATCTGCTGGGAAGAAAGAAGAATAAAGTGCAGGATCCTGAGAAGGATCCTGAACGAGCAGCATCACCCCCAGCAGATGCCAAAATAATTAACTTTATTTTAGGAGGATCCGACATTTGTGGGACTTCGTATTCTGCGGCCAAGAGACATGCAAAGGAGGCTAAGACTGAAAGGGGAGATAAATCAACCAGGATTACCCTCACAACTGATAAAGTGATCACTTTCGACAGTGATGACAGGGATACTGTCCAGGATCCTCACCATGATGCTCTAGTAATAACGTTATATGTTGCTAACCATTTTGTACGCAGGATATTGGTGGATAATTGCAGCTCCGTCAACATAATCCAACTAGAAACTTTAAAAAGAATGAATGTATCTCCAATGGATATTACTTCAAAATCCACCGTGCTTGTTGGGTTCAGTGGAGAGGCCAGGAACACAGTGGGAGAGATAAAGTTACCAATATATGTTGAAGGGGTCAACTCAATACAACGTTTCTGTGTGATGGACTCCCTATCCTGCTACAACATCATACTAGGCAGGCCATGGATCCATGACATGAAGGCTGTGCCATCGACTTATCATCAGTGCATCAAGATCCCTACCCCTTGGGGGTTGTCAAGGTTGATAGTGATCAGCAGGAGGCGAAGGAATGTTACTCATACTCTATGAAATCCTCAGTCAAGCCTAATGCAGCATATCAATTAAAGATGCGGGCCTAGGATATCCTGGAGGCTTCGGAGCAGGATGTAAAGAAAATAATCCTGGATCAGGATAATCCGGATATCTCGGTGCTCGTAGGAACCAATATCCCACAGGATATTGAAAATCAATTAACTAATTTTTTGAAATGCAGGATGTCAACATTCGTGTGGAAGCACGAGGATATGACAGGTATTTCCAAGGATATTATAACACATAAGCTTGGTATTGACAGGTCATTCAAGCCTGTCCAACAAAAGAGAAGGAAATTTGCTCCGGAACGAAATATGATCATCCAAGAGGAAGTTGAAAGGCTACTGAAGAGCAAGATGATTAGGGAAGTGAAGTTTCCCAAATGGCTGGCTAATGTGGTTGTGGTGCAAAAGAAAAACGGGAAATGGAGAGTATGTGTGGATTACACCGACTTGAATAAAGCTTGTCCCAAAGACCCGTTTCCTCTACCACATATTGATTCAATGGTGGATGCTACCGCTGGCCACGAGATGTTAACCTTCATGGATGCCTCTTCAAGATTTCAGCAAATCCAAATGGAACCCTCTTATGAGGAGGATACTGCTTTCATGACACCCACAGGTATTTATTGCTACACTGCTATGCCCTTTGTTTGAAAAATGCAGGTGCAACATACCAGAGGTTGGTAAACATGATGTTTAAAGACAAGCTGGGGGACACCATGGAGGTAAATATCGACGATATGGTGGTGAAATCTAAAAAGACTGAGGATCACCTCCAGGATATTAAGGGAGCATTTGATATCCTGGATCAATATAATATGAAGCTAAATCCTGCTAAGTGCCATTTCGGAGTGGGGCAGGAAAGTTTCTAGGATACATGGTCACTAAGAGAGGAATAGAGGCTAGCCCGGAGCAGATTAAAGCTATCTTGGATATCAAATCACCTTCAAATATGAAGGATGTTCAACGGTTGACAGGGCGAGTAGCAGCATTGAACAGATTTATCTCAAGATCCTCCGAAAAATGCAAAGAATTTTATGATATCCTGAAGAAGAACAAGAAGTTCGAATGGAAAGAGAAGCATGAAGCAGCCCTGCAGGATTTGAAGCAGTATCTCTCAACTGCACCTCTATTGATGAAGCCTGAAAATGGTGAACCACTGTCCCTATACCTCGCAGTATCAGGGAATGCTGTAAGTGTCGTTCTTATAAAGGACCATGAAGGTCAGCAATATCCTGTCTATTATGTTAGTAAAAGTTTATTAGATGCTGAAACTAGATACTCTCATCTAGAAAAATTGATATTAGCCCTAGTTATGGCATCAACGAAACTTAGACATTATTTTGAGACACATAGGATTCATGTTAGAACTAATTATCCTGTTAAGAATGTGCTTAGGAAACCCGAGTTGTCGGGTAGAATGGCTAAGTGGTCGGTGAAATTAAGTGCCTTTGATCTAGTATATGAGCCTAGAAATGCCATAAAGTCTCAGGCTTTAGCTGACTTTGTGGCTGATTTCAGTAGCGACATTCAAAATGAAGTAGACTTAGAAGTACAGCAGCTAGGAGAAAACTTAGAATCCTGGACATTATATACTGATGGTGCATCTAATGTAAGAGGTGTAGGTCTAGGTATACTACTAAAATCGCCGCAGGGGGACATATTACCCCAGGCTATTAGGTGTGAATTTCCTGCTACTAATAATGAGGCAGAATATGAAGCTTTAATTGCAGGATTAGAATTGGCCAAAAGTATGAATATCAAGAACTTGCAAGTATATGTTGATTCTTTGTTAATCACTAATCATTTTAATGGAACCTATGCAGTTAAAGGTGAGAAGTTAATCGAGTATCTCGAAATTCTCAAAAAATTAGCAGGATATTTCGATATTTTTACACTTGAACAGGTACCAAGAGAGGATAATGCTGAAGCTGATGCCTTGGCAAATCTGGGATCATCGGTCAGGATACCGGAAGGAATCTGAATACCAATATTACATATCCTATATCCTGCGACGGATCCTTAGGATAAGGAAGTAATAAGTATTCAGGATCTTGATGATGAGTATCCCAAGGAGGATCCTAAGTCCTGGACGGCTCCAATCATGAGATATCTCAAGGAAGGACACATCCCAAAGGATGAGAATCCTAAGGCCTTTAGAGTGAAGGTATCACGATTCACTATTATAAATAATGTTTTTGTATAAGAAATCTCTTGCAGGACCATATCTGAGGTGCTTGGAGGATCCCGAAACCAAAGAAGTGCTTCGGGATATACACGAAGGGGATTGTGGTAACCATACTGGGGGCAGGTCATTGTTCTCAAAAGTATTAAGAATAGGATATTATTGGCCAACGATGAGAAAAGATGCGGCAGAATATGCTCGAAGATGTGACGCATGTCAAAGACATAGTAATATATTACCTAAGCAATTATATGATCAAATTAGTTTTGTGAGGTAGTGTGCTAGTAATACTTTGTGAAAAATATGTTGGTTTGTTAGTTTGCAAAAACAGTTATCAGGATACGGCTCATGATATCGAGCTGTATCTATAATCAAACAATGAGCAAAAATGTAAAGGTTGACACGTGATGTACGAGGAAAGCCCTTGATCAATCTAGATCTCCGGCATAAAACCTCGGGAGCTGACAATCGTCGCCTGCCTTGTTCTTCTTATTGCTTGAATAACAGGATACAATGCAGGATATGATACGGATCAACTAAGTGTTACAATGCGATTCGAGTACAAGTGTGAGTGTTTGTGAGTGGTTACAGGTGGTAGAGAGCTAGAGTCTACGAGAGATTGTGTGTGTGAAAGTTGTGTCTACCTATGATCCGATCACCCCTTTATATAGTAAAAGGAAACAACTAACTATGCTAAAAATCCGGGATATTATGCTAAAAATCCGGGATACTGAGATTATTTCCTTTCTGAACGTTGCCAGGCTGTATTAACTCGTTTTCCAGGCGCATTCCAACTATAACTCCGGGATTTAAGCTTCCATAACCGTTATAACATTAATATCTTTGACCAATCTTCGTAACTTTCCATAAAACACGTCAATCTTCAATGTTGACCGTTACAAGAGCTATTTTTCCGCCATCAACGTCCTTATCCTAACCAATTTGAGCGGGTCTTTAGGATGACTTGGTCTTTATGAACGTTAGTCCCTTGTAGCCAACGTTTACAAGCAAATTGTTAGTAATAGTCAGGATACTGCCTCAGGATGTTACCAATATCCTGGTCCGGTATCCTGATCCGGTATCCTGATCATATACAACTAATAGAAAATCAAGATACAAAGTCAGGATATGGGCTCAGAATTTCACCCATAACAATTGTCCCCAAAAATATAACTGTTGGATATCCTGATTCCAACGGATATATTTTTTAGTCATTCCAACATGTCTGGTAAGGATATATGTTTTCTTCGATCTTGAGAAGCTTGACAGCTATCCCAAGCCTGTTCTGGTGAAAGAGGAGCCGTCCGTTGCTGCTGCCAAAGGTTTCTCTTATGATGACCTTGGCTTCACGGAATCTATCGAGCCCATGACCTCTTTCCCTAATAAGGTAAGTATCCAGATCTTGTATCCCGTACACATATACTGAACCTGTATCCTGGTTAGTCTGTCTTTAATGATACCTGTATTTTGTAGGGTCTAAATCATCCGGTCGTCCTGCACTTAGAACAATTTTAATTTCCTACAAGTAGAATAGTTTGACAGTTGAAGTTGGAGGGATCCTGTGTTTCCAGGATGAAGCCTTCAACTGTTTATGTAAATATGCTTAAAAAACTTAATTGTGTTCTTGGTGGATGGGTCTTTTTTTTAGATGAAACCAAGAATACAATCCATTAACAATAAACTAACCTTTTAGCCTTATTTGTTGTTGTTATTTTGAAAGGTATGTTTTGAATATCCTGGTCAAACATCCTGGTCAGGATATTGATGAAATGTTTAATACTTTTGTCATAAAAATGTTAGACAAACTTTGGTTGAATATGTCTTTCTAGAAAACTTAGATCATTTAGATAAGGTTTTCAAGACTTGAAAAATAATAAATCATACCAGAAACACTTAGGCAATAATTTCCAACCTCAACCTTTGAATCCTTTGCAATGTCCCCGGCATGGATGTCCCCTATCTGTGTAAGATATTGCATCAATATATGACACACTTGAGTATCTCTTCACTTAGTGATTAAATTTCGTGACTTTTCACCAACAGAAGAACGTGTGTAAACACAATCGTAGTTTGTCACATCTTTGGATTTTTTGTCAAAAAGTTTAGTTTCACTGGGGATAAACCCTTAATGTACTGGGGATAAACCCTTAGTATCCTGGGGAAAATCCCAAATTTTCGTGCGCTACAGGCGGGAGTGTATAAACTCCAAGACTTAGAAAGGTGAAAACCTTTAAACCTTAGAGAGTATGAAAATACCCTTTCGCGAGAGAGGGTGATCAATCCTCATATACCTTAAGGATCCAGGGTATAGCCAACAGTAACGAAATTGTCAGCCACTTTTACATGAACTGGTCCCACCACCTTGAACTATCCCTGGATAACTTGCGATCCAAGCGGGGTGTTTAAACCCAATTCGGGAGAAAGGTGAATACCTTTAAACCTGTGAAGGGATCAGGATCCCTTAAACGTGAGAGAGGGGGCCAATCCTCTAATCTTTCGAAGTATCCTGAGTGTGTATCCTGGAGCTATATCCCGAAGCATATACTGCAAAACATCTTCAAACTAAGGTGGGTGTTAGCTTGGCTAACACCCCTCCGATGCTTAAGTCAGTATTGGGTTTCAAAGAATAAATCAAATCAAACATATTTAAAAGAGATAGAATTCATACCATCCTGAGTTAGAAATTAAATTCTAAACTCACTTGAAATAAAGCTTAAGGTGTATAGCATTCCAGGATCTTGGTAGTATATCCCCCTCCATATTCTTAAGCTGGTATGCTCCTTTTCCGGATTCCGATTCAATCTCATAGGGCCCTTCCCACTTTGGAGCCAACTTTCCATCAGCAGGATTCGTAGTATTCTGAAAAGCTTTCCTTAACACCCAATCTCCGACTTGGAACCTTCTAGTCCTTATATTCTTGTTATATGCTCTGGATATCCTCTGTTGATATGCCGCCATCCTTAGCTTTGTTGCATCTCTTGTCTCATCAATAGTATCCAGTTCTTGACATAAGATTTCGGGATTTGATTCAGGATCCCGTAGGCTTGATCTAGCTGTCGGTATCACCATTTCTGTTGGGATCACTGCTTCTGCCCCAAATACCAAAGAAAATGGGGTTTGCCCAGTAGCATTCTTCACAGTTGTTCTATCAGCCCATAGGACAAATGGTAGTTCTTCTGTCCATTTTCCCTTCTTAGCTCCAAGTCTTTTCTTCAAATTGTTGACAATTATCTTGTTTGAGGATTCTGCTTGTCCATTTGCTTGAGGATGTACCGGTGTAGATGTGATCATTTTAATTCCCCAACTTTTGCAAAAATCAGTAGTTCTTTTGCTGATGAACTGAGAGCCATTGTCACAAACTATCTCAGCTGGTACCCCAAATCTGGTCAGGATATTCCTCTTTATGAAGGATACCACTTCTTGATCCCTGACTTGAACAAAGGCCTCGGCTTCGACCCACTTGGAGAAATAATCTGTCATTGCCAGCATAAAAACCTTACCTCCTGGAGCCTTTGGAAGTTTTCCCACTATGTCCATTCCCCATTTCATAAACGGCCAAGGGGATATGATAAGATATAATGGTTCTGCAGGATGTTGCCGTGTCTTTGACATGCATCGCATTTCCGAGCATACTCCGCGGCATCCTTTCTCATGGTCGGGCAGTAATATCCTGTTCTCAACACCTTCGAGAACAGAGATCTGCCCTCAGTATGGTTGCCACAATCTCCTTCGTGTATATCCTGAAGTACCTCCTTGGTTTCAGGATCTTCCAAGCACCTTAGGTATGGACCTGCAAGGGATTTCTTATACAAAATATTATTTATAATAGTAAAACGAGATACCTTCATCCTAAAAGCCTTAGGATTTGCATCCTTTGGGATATCTCCTTCTTGAAGATACTTCATAATTGGAGTCATCCAGGATTCAGGATCCTTCTCAGGATATCCATTACCAGGATCCTGGATACATGCTACTTCTTTATCCTGGGATTTGAAATGTTCCATTGCAGGATACAAGATGTGCACTATTGGTATCTGAGTTCCCTCCGGTATCCTGACAGTGGATCCTAAGTTTGCTAGAGCGTCAGCTTCAGCATTCTTTTCTCTTGGTACCTGTTCAAGTATAAAAATTTCGAAATATCCTGCTAATTTTTTAACAATTTCAAGATATTCAGCTAACTTTTCGCCTTTTACTGCATAAGATCCATTGAAATGGTTAGTAATCAACAGGGAATCAACATATACTTGTAAATATCTAATATTCATATTTTTAGCTAATTCTAATCCTGCTATCAGAGCTTCATATTCTGCTTCATTATTAGTGGCAGGAAACTCACATCTAATGGCCTGGGGTAATATGTCCCCCTGTGGCGATTTTAGTAGTATACCCAAACCTACACCTCTTACATTAGATGCACCATCAGTATATAGTGTCCAAGATTCTATATTTTCTCCTAGTTGTTGCACTTCTAGGTCTACTTCATTTTGAATATCACTACTGAAATCAGCCACAAAGTCAGCTAAGGCCTGAGACTTTATGGCATTTCTAGGTTCATATACTATATCATAAGCACTTAATTTTACTGACCACTTAGCCATCCTACCTGACATCTCGGGTTTCCTAAGCACATTTTTAACAGGATAGTTGGTTTTAACATGAATCCTATGTGTTTCAAAATAATGTCTAAGTTTCGTTGATGCCATAACTAGGGCTAATATCATTTTTTTCTAGATGAGAATATCTAGTTTCAGCATCTAATAAACTTTTACTAACATAATAGACAGGATATTGCTGACCGTCGTGATCCTTAACCAAAACAGCACTTACTGCATTCCCTGATACTGCAAGATACATGGATAATGGTTCACCATCCTCGGGCTTCATCATCAGAGGTGCGGTTGAAAGATATTGCTTTAATTCCTGTAGGGCTGCTTCATGCTTTTCTCCCCACTCGAACCTCTTATTCTTCTTCAGGATATCGTAGAATTCCTTGCATTTTTCCGAGGATCTTGATATAAATCTGTTTAATGCTGCTACTCGTCCGGTTAATCTTTGGACATCTTTCATGTTGGATGGTGACTTGATATCCAGGATAGCTTTGATCTGTTCCGGGCTTGCTTCTATACCCCTTTTAGTCACCATGTATCCTAAAAACCTTCCTGCCCCCACTCCAAAATGGCACTTGGCAGGATTTAGTTTCATATTGTACTGGTCCAGGATATCAAATGCTCCTTTAATATCCTGGAGATGATCCTCAGCCTTCTTGGATTTGACTACCATATCATCAATGTGCACCTCCATGGTGTCCCCCGGTTTGTCTTTAAACATCATGTTCACCAATCTCTGGTACGTTGCACCTGCATTTTTTAAACCAAAAGGTATAGCAGTATAACAGTAAATACCTGTTGGTGTCATGAAAGCAGTATCCTCCTGGTCTGAAGGTTCCATTTGGATCTGCTGGAATCCTGAGGATGCATCTATGAAGGTTAACATCTCATGACCAGCAGTGGCATCCACCATCGAGTCTATATGAGGCAGAGGGAATGGGTCTTTAGGACATGCTTTGTTCAAGTCTGTGTAATCTACACAAACTCTCCATTTCCCATTCTTCTTTTGAACCACGACCACATTTGCTAGCCACTTGGGAAATTTGACTTCCCTGATCATCTTGGACTTCAATAGTCTTTCAACCTCTTCTTGAATAATTACGTTTCGTTCTGGAGCAAACTTCCTTCTCTTTTGCTGGACAGGCTTGAAAGACCTGTCAATTCCAAGCTTGTGAGTTATAATATCCTTAGAAATACCTGTCATATCCTCATGCTTCCATGTGAATGTTGACATCCTGCATTTCAAAAAGTTAGTTAACTGATTTTCAATATCCTAAGGGATATTGGCTCCAACGAGCACCGAGATATCTAGATTATCCTGATCCAGGATAATTTTCTTTACATCCTGCTCTGAAGCCTCCACGATATCCTGGGCCCGCATCTTTAATTGCTATGCTGCATTAGGCTTGGTTGAGGATTTCATCGAGGATGAGTAACATTCCTTTGCCTCCTGTTGATCACTTTCCACCTTGACAGCCCCCCAAGGAGTAGGGATCTTGATACACTGATGATAGGTTGATGGCACAGCTTTCATATCATGGATCCATGGCCTACCCAATATGATATTGTAGCAGGATAAGGAGTCCATGACACAGAAGCGTTGTATTGAGTTGACTCCTTCGACATATACGGGCAGTTTTATCTCCCCAACAGTATTCTTTGCTTCTCCACTAAACCCTACAAGCACAGTGGACTTTGAGGTAATCTCCATCTCGGGGATGTTCATTCTCTTCAAGGTTTCCAATTGGATGATGTTGACTGAGCTGCCATTATCCACCAGTATCCTGCGTACAAAGTGATTAGCAATATATAAAGTTATTACCAGAGCATCATGATGAGGATCCTGGACAGTATCCATGTCATCACTATCGAACGTGATCATTTTATCAGTCGTGAGGGTTGACATCCTGGTTGGCTTATCTCCCCTTTCTGCCTTAGCCTCTTTTGCATGTCTTTTGGCTGCAGAATAAGAAGTTCCACAGATATCGGACCCTCCTGAGATAAAGTTAATTATCTTGGCGTCGGCGGGAGGTGATGCTGCTCGTTCAGGATCCTTCTCAATATCCTGACCCTTACTCTTCTTTCTGCCCAGAAGATCCTTCAGATATCCTTTGCTTAGTAGGTAGCTTATTTCTTTCCTCAGGGCAATGCAATCCTTAGTAACATGTCCGAAATCCTCATGGAAGGCACACCATTTGGACTTATCCTTCCAATCAGCTTTTTGTTGATTCTTCCGAGGCCACCTGGCTTTATCTCCCAAACCCTGCATAACATACATTAGTTCAGGTATATTAATAGAAAAACAATATTTTGACAACTCAGGATACTCCTCAGGATCCTCGTCTTGGACAACGTTCACTCTTTTGTTTTCATTTTTATCATACGGCCTAGGGCGGTATGGTTTATGTGAAGATTCTGATTTCCTGTTTGTTGACTCATATGTTAAGGATGCATTCATCCTCTCTTGCATTTTCTTATCATCTTCAAGCCTGATATATCGCAAAGCCCTGTTTCTAGCTTCGTCCAAGTTCCTGCAAGGATTCATCACAAGATCCTGATAAAACTGGGAATCCCTTTGTAGTCCCATCTTGAATGCTTGGACTGCTGTAGCAACATCAAGGTGTGGGATATCCAAGGATTCCCTGCTGAATTTGTTCACATAATCCCTTAGGGATTCTTGAGGTCCCTGTGTTATCCTATAGAGCTCACTTGTTAGTTTTTCAAAGCTTCTACTGCAAGAAAACTGACTGTTAAACAAATTAACTAAATGAGCAAATGATGTAATTGAATGAGGTGGAACATTTAGAAGCCATTTCAAGGATGATCTTGTTAAAGTAGAGCCGAAGCCCTTGCACAAGCATGCTTCCTTAAGATCTGGCGGGAGAGGGTTAATCTCCATCCTCTCCCTATACTGGGCAATATGCTCCTCAGGATCCGTCGTCCCATCATACAGCTTCATGTTAGGAGTCTGGAATCTCTTTGGGATTTCTGCATCACAAATGGGGTGAGCAAAGCGGGATATGTTGTGACTATCCCGGGATACTTCCAGTATAGGATGCACTATCCCAGGCACACTTGATATCATATCCTTCAACTTTTGAAGCTCTCTGGTTATAGCAGATGTCACACCTGCATCCTGCAACGATCCAAGATTATTAGTAACAGGGATACTGGTGTTAACAGACAAGTTACCAGCTTGGTGATTCTGGCTATATCCTGGGGCGTATCCTGGAGCATATCCTGGATCCCTCACAGTCGACATCCTGGTCGAAGAGCGTATCTCAGGAATATGACTCCGGGAATGGCTAGGCACAATATTCCCCCTGTGATCCTCAGCATTTACTGCAGAACTGAAGTTTAAAGCTCTTGGCTGCAAGGGAGTGACAGTATCCTCAGCGGGCCTGCTTGAGCTGGATTTCAAGAGTTGTATCTCTCTTATCAGCATTTGGTTGGTCTCCTGCTGCCGCCTCATTTGTTCCTGTACACTACCAAATAAAGTTAGAATTTCTTCATTAGAGGCCAAAACAGGACCAGATCCCTGAATATTCTGAGCGGGAATAACATCCCGAGCCACATGAATTTTGGTTCCTTGTGAAGAGGCTTGCGTTCTCGGAGGAGGTGGTGGAAGCATCGAACCAATTGTTGTAGAGGTTGTAGCAGACGCGGTGGAAGAGCTCATGTTTGATCTCGAGGCCATTGAAAATAGTGTAGCAAAAAGTTTTGAAAATATAAAACCGATTAACGATTTAACAAAAGATTTTAGTAGAAATAGCACCACTTGGGCCACGGTGGGCGCCAAATTGTTTTGGTCAAAAATTACCTTAGCAATTATATGATCAAATTAGTTTTGTGAGGTAGTGTGCTAGTAATACTTAGTGAAAAATATGTTGGTTTGTTAGTTTGCAAAAACAGTTATCAGGATACGGCTCAGGATATCGAGCTGTATCTATAAGCAAACAATGAGCAAAAAGTAAAGGTTGACACGTGATGTAGGAGGAAAGCCCTTGATCAATCTAGATCTCCGGCATAAAACCTCAGGAGTTGACAATCGTCGGCTGCCTTGTTCTTCTTATTGCTTGAATAACAGGATATGATACGGATCAACTAAGTGTTACAATGCAATGCGATTCGAGTACAAGTGTGAGTGTTTGTGAGTGGTTACAAGTGGTAGAGAGCTAGAGTGTACGAGATATTGTGTGTGTGAAAGTTGTGTCTACCTATGATCCGATCACCCCTTTATATAGTAAAAGGAAACAACTAACTATGCTAAAAATCCGGGATATTATGCTAAAAATCCGGGATACTGAGATTATTTCCTTTCTGAACGTTGCCAGGCTGTATTAACTCGTTTTCCACGCGCATTCCAACTATAACTCCGGGATTTAAGCTTCCATAACCGTTATAACATTAATATCTTTGACCAATCTTTGTAACTTTCCATAAAACACGTCAATCTCCAATGCTGACCGTTACAAGAGTTATTTTTCCGCCATCAACGTCCTTATCCTAACCAATTTGAGCGGGTCTTCAGGATGACTTGGTCTTTATGAACGTTAGTCCCTTGTAGCCAACATTTACAAGCAAATTGTTAGTAATAGTCAGGATACTGCCTCAGGATGTTACCAATATCATGGTCCGGTATCCTGATCCGGTATCCTGATCATATACAACTAATAGAAAATCAAGATACAAAGTCAGGATATGGGCTCAGAATTTCACCCATAACACTTGGAGGATCCCGAAACCAAAGAAGTGCTTCGGGATATACACGAAAGGGATTGTGGTAACCATACTGGGGGCAGGTCATTGTTCTCAAAAGTATTAAGAACAGGATATTATTGGCCAACGATGAGAAAAGATGTTGCAGAATATGCTCGAAGATGTGACGCATGTCAAAGACATAGTAATATATTACATCAGCTTGCTGAACCACTGTATCCTATTGTTTCCCCTTGGCCATTTATGAAATGGGGTATGGATATAGTGGAAAGCTTCCAAAGGCTCCAGGAGGAAAGGTTTTCATGTTGGCAATGACGGATTATTTCTCCAAGTGGGTTGAAGCAGAAGCGTTTGTTCAAGTTAGAGATCAAGAAGTGGTATCCTTCATAAAAAGGAATATCCTGACCAGGTTTCGAGTACCAGCTGAGATAATTTGTGACAATGGATCTCAATTTATAAGTAAAAGGACTACTGACTTTTGCAAGAGTTGGGGAATCAAAATGATTACATCCACACCAGTACATCCTCAAGCAAATGGGCAAGTGGAATCCTCAAACAAGATAATTGTCAACAACTTGAAGAAGAGACTAGGGGCTAAGAAAGGAAGATGGGCAGAAGAATTACCCTTTGTTTTGTGGGCTGATAGGACGACAGTGAAAAGTGCAACTGGCCAAACCCCGTTTTCCTTGGTGTTTGGAGCAGAAGCGGTGATCCCGACAGAAATGGTGATACCTACAACGAGATCTAACCTCCAGGATCCTGAGCAGAATCCTGAAGTCCTATGCCAGGAACTGGATACTATTGATGAGACAAGAGACGCAGCAAGGCTAAGGATGGCAGCATATCAACAGAGGATATCTAAAGCATATAACAAGAATATAAGGACCAGAAGATTTCAAGTTGGAGATTGGGTATTGAGAAAGGCTTTTCAGAAAACTACTAATCCTGTTGATGGAAAGTTGGCTCCAAAATGGGAAGGACCCTATGAGGTTGAATCAGAATCAGGAAAAGGAGCATATCAACTCAAGAATATGGAGGGGGATATGCTACCGAGATCCTGGAATGCTATACATCTAAAACTCTATTTCAAGTGAGTATGGAATTTAAATTCTAACTCAGAATGGTATGGATTCTGTCTCTTTTTAAATTTCAATATTATTTACTGTTTTGAACCCACTACTGACTTAAGCATCGGAGGGGTGTTAGCCAGGCTAACACCCACCTTAGCTTACGCCTGTTTTGCAGTATATGCTTCGAGATGTAGCACCAGGATACACATTCAGGATACTTCGGAAGATTAGAGGATTGGCCCCCACTCTCACGTCTAAGGGATCCTAATCCCTTCACAGGTTTAAAGGTATTCACCTTTCTTCCGAATTGGGTTTAAACACCCTGCCTGGAGCGCAAGTTATTCGGGAATAGTTCAAGGTGGCGGGACCAGTTCATGTAAAAGTGGCTGACAATTTCGTTACTGTTAGCTATATCCTGAATCCTAAAGGTATATGAGGATTGATCACCCTCTCTCACAAAAGGGTATTTTCATACTCTCTAAGGTTTAAAGGTTATCACCTTTCTAAGTCTTGGAGTTTATACACTCCCGCCTGTAGCGCATGAAAATTTGGGATTTTCCCCAGGATACGAAGGATTTATGTCCAGTATATTTTTGGGTTTTACCCCTGTAACACAAGAATTGTCTAAACAGTTGGAACTAATGTTCAAAAATTTTCTAAGTGTTTAAAGACTTCATGCACAGGGGACATTCCTTCTAAAGCAATTGTGTGAAGCTCAAAAGATCAAAATTGGGCTAAGTGTCTCGGACTGGGGACATCTTAGTACGAGACGTCGCAAAAGGGATTGGAGTTTAATACTAGGGTTACACTTAATTCCTGGTATGATCTTTCCTTGATCAACCTTACATGAATTGTTTAACTCTGATTAAGGCTCAAATATCCAGAAAATGATATATCTTTAGGATATGTCTTCAAAATGTGTTTTTGGGATACGTTTCGGGATATTTGATTGAAATATTTGGGAAATGATACTTGGATTGAAAACTAAAACTCTGATCAAACAAGTATTATCAAAACAGGTTTTGGAAAATAGACTATCTTTTATTCTTTAGAAGTTTTTCCAAAAATTCTTTGGAAATCCTATTTGTCTTCATAAGATATCACTTAGTATATTGATCAGGATATTTTCAAAGAATAATTACACAAATTTTTACAAAGCTAAAATCTAAACTAAGAAATGCATGACAGAAATTAGAGGGCAATAGCAAACCAATTGAAAGATGAGATTATCTGAAATAAGCAATACCAGTTGATAACCGAAGGCTTCATCCTAAAACCTAGGACCCATCCACCTTCGGCTGTCAAGTTGTTTTAAAACAGGAAATAAAATGGTTCAACAAAATAAAATTGTTCAAATAAGCATAACTCTCAAATTTAAGGGAAATAAGTTTTAGGAGGCAACGCCTTCTTCGTTCGTAGCATTTTCAGCAGCATCTGTCTCGGGATCAACCTGAGCATCCCTCTCGGCATCAGTTTGTTTTTCGACTACCTTTGAAGATCCTTCAGCTGCAAGTTTAGCAGAAGTGCCGCCGAGACTCCTTAGCTTTGTTTCCCAGGCATTGATGTCCCAAGAAGGGCATTCGAAGCCCAGTGCTTTGGCTTCGTGGGCCATCTTTAGCCTGGCCTGAAGAAGGGAAGTGATGATGGAACTTTTAAGGCTTTCCTGGTAGCTAATCATATCCTGTTCGTGTTGAGCATGGGCAGCATTAAGATCGGCTTGGGCCTCGAGAGTAGCTTTGTTGAGGGCGGCCTGGTGTTCTTGGGTCATAGCCTTGAACTTGTCCTCGTAATGCCAAGATTTGGCGGCTGCGATCATACCCTGGTCGGAAATGGTAACTTCGGCTTTCTTCAACTTGGATTCAAGTGTCTTGTTGAGCCCACAGGATTCTTGATATAAATGAACCAGACGTTCGAGACCCTGCAAGGTAAGAGGACAGGTATTGGTTTTAATAAATACTTATAATTGGTATAAGGTGCAGGATATGGTTCAAGGATATTAACCTGGTTGAGGAAAGAAGTCATGAATCCGCTTGCCTCAATGAACCCGTGATTCTCATAGGAGAATGTATCAGAGATAACAGGAGAATCAGGTTCTTTCCTTTTACGAGAGCTTGAACTCCGGGGCTTAGTAGCTGTCGAAGGTTTGGGAATGATAATGGCCTTGGAGCTGCTGGGCTTGGATGAGGCCGTGGCCTTGGGACTAGGTTCCTTCTTGATCTGGACCTGATCAGAGTAACTGTCCAGCTCATCAAGGTCGAAAACCTCAGGGATCTTGACTGGTGCTGCATAAAGGGAAAAGTCCTACATCCTTATTACTCTTTATATTACAATAATTAGTCATTTCAAAAGTAACTCTTACCAGACATTTCGGATGATGAATATTGGCTGGAACTCGGGATATGTGTGGTAAAACTCCTGTCACTTGCAGGTAATTGGTAAACTGCTTTGATTCTTTTTTTTGATTCCGCGGTAGGGAGAGCTACTTCCTTAAAATTCACTGCGAAAAGATCAAATAAGAAGATATTAGCACAAGATAAAAGTTTAGAAGTACATGGGGACATTCATGATCCTACCGGTGGTTAACCACTCCACCGGAAGACTAGCACCCTCACGAATGGAGTCTCGTTTGACGAAGAAGAATTTGCGTTGCCATCCATCTTCGTTTTTGGTGGCTTTAAGAATAAGAGGTTTGCTGGAAGTTGAAAAAAGCAGAAACCGACTGGAACTGTGGGATCGGAGGCGGTAAGCGATTGGCATATCTTCGATGCAAAGGTCGGGACAGTGAAGGTTTTTAATTTGGTTGAGTACGATTAATACCTTCCAGACCATGGGCATGGTTTGGGCAAAGGAAATACCGGTAGTCCGGAAGAATTGCATCATAAAGTTGGGAAAGGGGTACCGAAGACCTAGCGAGAAAGGGTATGCCGGGAAGCAGACCCAATCAGCAGAAGAAACGTCCGATCGAATTGATCGATCAAACGGTCTGAAGACCGTACCATCGGGGAAAGCACCGGAAGCTCTCAATGTTGTGATGTCCGCGTTATCAAAAGCACAGATCTCCTTCTCGGGATTTTTAAGACGGTTTTGCTGGATGAAGGTCTCAGATGATTCGCCGGTTTGAGAAAAAGTTCTAGTAGCCATTGCAAGTAAAGGAAAAGAGATTGACAGAAAATGAATAAGAAGTCAGGAATTACCTGGAGACTCCGTTGATGATATCAGCTTTTCAAACAAGAAGAGAGAAGATATAGGAGCGTTGTAGATGTCCATCGAGTTAAAAGCGCGTTGGAAGTTGTATGGTGTAATCTTGACCGTCATCTCGATTTAATTGCCTTGATTCGCGAGACAAGGTTTTTGAAATATATCCGTTGGATTGGTATACCAACAGATATATTTGGGGACAATTGTTATGGGTCATTTTCTGAGCATATATATCCTAACTAATATTCTGCTTTTGATTGTTTACTTGTGATCAGGATACCGGATCAGGATATTGGTAACATCCTGGTGCGATATCCTGGTATTAACTAAATCAACCACGTGCGGGTTAGAGGTTGTGGGTCACTAACGGTCGAATGGACCTCTTCTCCTTAAGACTCGGGCAAACCAGTTACATGAGAGACGTTGAACCCGAAGGACCAGGTCTACAACGTTCAAGTAGGGAGTATCCGCCGAATCCCGGTTTAATAGGGTAGTTTGTTGAATTTCTTTTACTATAAATAGATGGGGCGGATCAGATTAAGGCACGCAATTTTTCACACACTTTTCACTTACATTTCTACTCTCTCGCTACTAGCAATCACTATACACAAACACTTGTACTCGAATTACATTGTAACACCTAGTTGATCCGCATCACATCTTGCACTGTATCCTGATATTCGAAGTAATAGAAGAACAAGGCAGCTGTAATTGTCAGCTCCCGAGGTTTTGTGCCGGCGATCTAGATTGATCAAGGGCTTTCCTCGTACATCTCGTGTCATCCTTTACATTTTTGCTCATTGTTTGATCATAGATACAGCTCTATATTCTGAGCCGTATCCTGAAACTGTTTTTGCAAATAATTTGATTAACATATTTTCGACACTCGTTTCTAGCACACTACCTCACTTAACTAATTTGATCACTAAATTGCTTCGGTAATTTTTGACCAAAACATAACCGGTTACTATACTAAATTTTTATAACCTGTTCCTAACCTATGGTTAAAAATAACCACTAACCGGTTATTCCTCAAGCAGTTATTACCAGTTACGGTTTCGGTTAGTAACCGATTACGGTTAATTAACCAGTTACTTTGTGATCATGTACTTTGAAATACCAATTGTTATCTAATGTCCTTTTCCATTTACATTTGTCCTTTTGTAACTGTTTACTTACTGATGTCCTTTTATGTTTGTGTAGTCAAAAAAGCTACTAACTCAGACCTTTTATGTTTGTGTAGTCAAACAAGCTACTAACTCAGAACTTTCTTTTTTACATGCTGTAATAAAGCATCTTTTTGAACTTTAAGTCTGACACTTTATCCTTCAACACTCTTTAAATACGTTTGAAGCTTCATCAATTAAAGCAAAAGTTCTCTTACACTCTCAAACACTCAACATCAGAGATCAGAATGCAACTTCAAGGTGTGAACAACTAAAGAAAAAGTTCTCAATTAAACCTTCAAATTGGTAAGTTAATCTAAGATGAACTAAATCGTACTTTTTTTACTTCTAAAACCCTACCAAGTTCTATTTTACTTTGATTTTAGAACATCAGATACTCTTCAGAATTGGGTCTTACATTGTTTTTTGGATATAATTCTGGTAAGTTTTTCTTAGATCATTTTGCAGTCGGTCAACATGCCGGAAAAAGAGTTTTTGCCAAGAATCCCTCTAACCCTTTCTGAAGATGACATGTTCTCATTCAAGCTGAAAAGAAAACAATTTCCAATTCGACTTAGCTTTCCCATGACAATTAATAAAGCTCAATGTCAAACAATTCCTCACGTTGGTATTTATCTACCGGATTCTGTATTTTCACATGGACAACTTTATGTTGCGTTATCAAGGGGGATTTCAAGACAAACTACGAAGGTGTTGGTACATCTCGCCAAAGATTTTAAACAATGCGGAGTTTACACATCAAATGTTGTCTACCAGGAAGTGTTGCGTGATTAATGAACCACATTCGTATCAAAACGAAGGTAAGTTTGTAGATTTTGTGCCTTAATTGCTTCCAGAATTACTTTTTCAAAACACCTATAAGCGTCTAACATTGGTTTTTTTATGTGTCGAAATCAGGTACAATAGAGGAGAAGATACAAGAAATTCATGAGCGAACTGATGTATTGGTAAAACAGGAAGAGATACAAGAGACTCCCCGTATTTTGTTTTTGGGGTTTTGTCCAGCTACTAGCATGTTTTGTACTCTTCTTGTTTTTAATTACATCTACTTCCTTGTTTTGTACTTTTCTTGTAGATAGATCACGCCGAAGCTACAGCTAAAAAAATTAACAAAAGTATATCACCAAAGAATCGATAAACTAACAGAAAAACCAATGCCAACATATCGCGAATAAGAACACTAACTTAAGTACTATACAATATATCACGAGGCGACTGATATACTAATGGTAAACAATTATCCTATTGTAAATCACCACTCCCGCTGCATCACGCGGGTAAACGACTAGTACTATATAATGTTCCAAAACCCTGATTTCAGAAGCGGCGAGCGATGGTGGCTTCAAAGGGTTGTTCGGATTCACCGGTGGAACTACACAACTTAGAGGGGTATCGTGGTGTAAAGAGGTCGAGAGTTGTAAGTATATGGCGAGTTTGTGTTATCCGCCGATTCTTAAAGCGAAACGTGAAGGGATGCTCTTTGCTGGAAGTTTCGATTCATTGCAATCTGCGACGTTGGCCCATAATCTCGCCGCGTATCATCTCCACGGATTGAGAGTCGTGTACAACTTTACCGATGTGATGAGGTACGCCGTGGAGTTTTCGAAGACCGATCGTACTGTTGGAAAACGGGAGGTAGGAAATGTGTCTTCGATGGAGTTGGCTTGAAAGAGGAAGCTGGAAGATGACACAGATGCGTTGGAGAATAAGAAGATGAAGTTGCCGTCGTTGGGAGTTGAACGTAAGTTTGTTGGTATCATAGAGATGGACGATGGTAAATTTTCTGTTACGATGAGCTCTTCTCCGATGTTTGCTATGAGGACTTACAGTTCTCCGGATACCGCAGCTGTGGCGTTTGACATTGCGGCCTACTTTCTTCATGGCCCGGACGCTATTCTGATGTTGACGAAGACTCTCCATGGACGAACACTCGCTATTTGCGACGAAGTCTTCATACCCACGAAGACTGAAGGTTTGTCGCCTTGACAGTTTGAATCTTCGTCAGCTTCACTGTTCGTCGACCACATCACACTTCGTCGGAATGAATCTTCGTCAAACATTTGAGAGTTCGTCGGACCAGGTTATGGTTCGTCGAACCTTGACTGTTCGTCGGACCACATGTTGACTGTTTTGCAGATGAGTTCACTACGAGAAGAGTGAACTTGAAAGATGACTGTTGTTGCTGATTGTTCGTCGACCACAAAGGCATAGAAGACATGTTATTGGGGACTGTGATTTCAGATTAAACGAGAGGGATCGACGAAGCCTCCTCCATGTGACGAAGATTCTGATGTTGATGAAGTCTGGGATATTCATCCATCAGACTAAGTACGTCAGTGACATCTTGAGCCGATTCCAGATGTCCGACACATCGCCCATTGGTACCCCTCTTCAGCAAAATCATGGAATTCATCCTGACTTGAAGGGCGAAGTTGTTAGCTCCTCATACTACTGTGCAATGATCGGATATCTTATGTACCTCACAGCATCAAGACCAGATATAATGTACCCAACGTGCCTGCTTACCAGATATCAAGTCAACACTAAGGCCTCACATCTTGCAGCTGTAAAAAGGATATTCCGCTATTTGAAGGGATGCCCGGACACCGGTCTATGGTACCCTAGGGATGATAGCTTTGACTTAATCGCTTTCAGTGATTCTGATTTTGGCGGATGCAAAATCAACGGGAAATCCACAACGGCTGGATGCCAGTTTTTAGGAAATCGCCTAGTCACATGGCAGTGCAAGAAGCAGACTTGTGTCGCTACATCAACATGTGAAGCTGAATACATTGCTGCCTCAAGTTGTTGCTCCCAATTCCTGTGGATCCAACAACAAATGCGCGATTACGGTTTTGAATTCCTAACTACTCCTATTTTGGTTGATAATTCTGTTGCCTTACAGATCACAAGAAATCCTGTGCAGCACTCAAAGACCAAACACATCGAAATTAAGTATCACTTCATACGTGATTGCTTTGATAAAAGGCTTATCGATGTTGTTAAGGTTCACACCGATGACCAACGTGCCGACCTTTTTACCAAAGCATTTGACAAAACACGATTTGACTTTTTATTATTGGTAAACGGCATTAAGGTCAAGCAAGAGTTAAACCGCATCGGAAAATCGTTTTTGTAAATATCTTTGTGTTTTTAATTTATCATAGTTTTTACATTTTAGGGGGAGTAAATCTAAATTTGAAAAATTCAAAAACATCGAAAAATTTCAAAACACAAAAACAATAGAAAAACAAAAATGAGTTTCCTGGCAAGCAAAAGAGAAAATGATAGTACATCAGTGGTCTGTCCAAACCTCTTTGAGCTTAAAAAGAAAAATGAAAAATGTTAAGCAGCTTTATATAAGATGTATCGGTAGGCTCACAATCATCTTAAAGTGTGCAGGGTGATATAAACCTAAATCGACTGAAGACCAGGTGGAAACCGCTCATTGGCATATGGTCTTAGTACCGAAATTTCGTTTGAGAGATTGCCGAGGTTCTGAGATATGTGGTCTTTATGCTGTTTATCATCTGGGTATCATGGTTGTTTCTTTTACCGAAAAATAACGGAGACGAAGTCTAGATCTTCCATGATACCATACATACGTGTACATATTGCATACGACCTCAATAAGTGATCAACAATCACATGTCCACAAAATAAGTGATAATATATCACAGCTTTCATGCGGGAGTCAAGTTTGTCTCTTTGTCTGTACGATCTTACTAACCTGTTCACGGACTTGCTCCTGTGCCCTCATGCATATGAAAATCAAGTTCCTCATCAATAAGTGATTCTATCACATAGGGCTTGTTTTCAATCCAAAATAAGTGAGTATCTCACATTTTCATATACGTCAAAACAGATGATAAATGGTATACTCACCAGTAAGATGAACTCTCGTGCATACCTTGATACGGGAATGTGTCGTGTATGGATGAACACCGGTCGGTAAGTATAAATCATACACTAATCGTATCCCCTCGCCATGATTACATATGATAAGTTGAGTTTATGTGGATAACTATACCGATAATCGTTATAGGATGTTTATCTAAATGTTAACAAAAAGAACAACAAGAACGTTTTGGCGTGACCATACACTGATATGATTCTCTTACCCTCGAAACTCGCAAAAAGAATGTCTGTAAATATTTATTTAATATAAACTTTATAAAAATCCAAAAGATTTTATTTCTATCTTATTTTTGCTTAGCCGATGTTGGAACTCGAGTCTTCGACACCTGAAATATGAACGAAAACCAAAACAACTGAATCTTCATAAACGGTCGACATTTGCAAGTTTTGAAAGTTAAAAACCAAAATTGAACAATTTGTTAAACTTTCAAATTTTCGGACGGTAGTTGTATGGAAAACATGGTCACATGTGTGTCGTTTGTTTATGTTTAACTATATTCCAAGCGGTTGTTCTCATTACGCGTTTAGCTTTCTTGTATGTGCAAATGTGACATCAAAATCAGCTAGAGGCGAAGAGAACGTGTTAGATGAAAAGCTTCGGAATGAAGACACATCATGGATGCACTCAAACGATCAAATGATCGAGTTACCGCTGACCACTCATCAACACCACAAGGATCTAAAGTATTGAAAATCAAAAGATTCACAAGCACAATCAAAAGGATTTTGTTGAAAGGGGGAGTTTGTTGATACACTTCCTAAACGAAAAGGGGAGTTTGTTGATGCACTTTCTACTTGCGACACGTGAAGACTTTGAAGATCCTCCGACATGGAAGACATGGAAGATGAACCTTACGAGTAGCGTCCAAGGGGGAGTTTGTTGATACTTTATGTGGACGCGACTTGTTTCGATTCGTCTTGGTTCGGTTCGACTCGGTTAGGTTCGGCTCAAGCCCGACGTCATGATATTCCTCCGTCGTGCGCCCCAGAGTTCGACACGCGAAGCACGAAGAGCCGCGAACCTTCCCGCTTGAATGATGATCATGATGTCATGTGACATCTAATTATTCCATGCAACATAGAATTGAACGTGAATTCATTTTATGAATTCATCAACTGTTTGTTTTCTATTTAGAACATGACGAAGACTGCATGAACATTTATGACAAAGGACCTACATGTTCATCTGACGAAGATTTAATGCCATGTGTGACGAAGATCCAATGGAACTTGTGGCGAGGATTCTTATGGCGAAGATCAATCTTCGTCGAGATGTGATAGTGACGAAGACTCCAATCTTCGTCACATAGAGTGTTCGTCGCAAAGCTTCATCGGCTGCAGATACTTCGCAAGACCTGTAGTATATATACAGCAACAGAAGGCAAATAGGGAGTGCAAGTCTGAATAGATTTGAGAGAGAACACACTGTAAAACACACACACACACACACTAAGAGTTTACAGAGAGCCTTTGTAAACATTGCTTTGTAACCATAATACGTATTAATACATTGGAGTGTTAATCGTTGAACCGTGTTTGTCGTTTTCGTGTTCTAACTTGGTTTAACTTACCCGTTTGGATTCTGCACTCTCGGGTTCGTCGGAAAACAGGGAATAGAGGTTTAACTCGATCCTCCGGGTGGACCTACAATTGGTATCAGAGCCATGGTACCCGATTTAGTAAATCTAACAATTTGCTAAATCACATGTGCTCTAGATCTGTGTTTATTGTGATTTTTGTTCAAGATGTAAAAGTGGTGAAAACGAAGAAAAACCCAGATCTGGACTGAAATTCGCGGGTCTAGATGAAACAGAACATATACGAGTGTTGGGTTTTATGTTTCACACCTAAATCAACAAGTTTTCATCATCAAATATCACTTTTGAAGTGATTTTCGTCAAATCTGCAAAAGAAACAGTGGTTGTGTTCTTGAAGGTGTGTGGCGGCTGTTGAGAGAAACTAGGGTTTCTTCATATCTGCATCGACGAAGACTCCATTGTGATGAAGATTGGATTGGACAAAGATTCTGATGTTGACGAAGCCTCCTCCATGTGACGAAGATTCTGATGTTGACGAAGACTCTCCATGGACGAACACTCGCTATTTGCGATGAAGTCTTCATACCCACGAAGACTGAAGGTTCGTCGCCTTGACAGTTTGAATCTTCGTCAGCTTCACTGTTCGTCGACCACATCACACTTCGTCGGAATGAATCTTCGTCAAACATTTGAGAGTTCGTCGGACCAGGTTATGGTTCGTCGAACCTTAACTGTTCGTCGGACCACATCTTGACTGTTTTGCAGATGAGTTCACAGCGAGAAGAGTGAACTTGAAAGATGACTGTTGCTGCTGATTGTTCGTCGACCACAAAGGCATAGAAGACATGTTATTGGGGACTGTGATTTCAGATTAAACGAGAGGGATTGACTGAAAGAGTTGTGGATATCTTGTTATCTCAGAGGTGGAGAATGACGGCTAATGTTGCTGTGAATGCTCATCGTGAAAACAGTGAGAGAAAAAGGGTTCTGGATGCTGTGTTTTGCAGAGAAAAGGATTTTTGGAAAAGGATGTTAGCGGCTGGTGAAGCAGCTAGGGTTTACTCACTTATTCTTCGTGAGTTTTACTTTCTTATTTCATCACTTATTCTTGATTGGGCCATAATGAGGTGTCTTGGGCTATGTGCTTATTTCATTTTATTCCATCTGATGTAATTAATTTGGTGGGGCCCAAAATGTTTATGATGAAATGTCTCTACGTGATGATGGAATGATTTGTTGTTGGACCTACAAGTTCAACCTTATTGGGCCTCACATAAAGTAAATATCCAACTTATGTTTTAAGAATGGTAGTCACAAAATGTCAGCTGCAGAATTATAGCTTCATGATGTCAACTAGAATATATTTGAACCTGGGCCCACCTGAATTATGAAGACCAAGTGAAATGTGCTTGCATTTCGATCAGGCCAATTGATCACAAATTAAGTAGTGAACAAGAGTGGTGCGGGTCTTATAAGTTCAATTATGGGCTTGAGTTTTGATGCAAATTTGGTTCTTCAAATTTTTTTTAATAACTGGTTGGTCGGGACTACACGATCACTACATGGGCCAAGGATTTTACATGATTTGCAAAGTGGGGGTCGGGTGTTCGCAAAGTTTATCTATTTCTCAGCGCAAAATTCGTATGGGTTCGGGAGCGCGCGGGATGATAAAGCTTGATGAAAACAAATGATTTATTTTGAATGTGGGGTAGTCACGGTTACTGACGCAAACGTCAAAATTTGGTGACTTGACTACAATGGCCCAAAAACGGTATGTTTACTTCCGCACGTCAATGTTTATGTTGTTATCGGTTATTCGTAAATGTTCGAAAGCATTTTGTTTATTGTCATATTATCGCATTTGGAAACGATTGAATGAACCTGGAACGCCAATACCGGTCCTAACGAGTTCACAAAGTCTTTGGAGGGATACAAGTCGGATCCTACGGGGTGCTAGTGGAAATTTCTTTATCAACTAGAATATGCAAAGAAGAAAGCATTTTGTTTATTGTCATATTCTCGCATTTGGTAACGATTGAATGAACCTGGAATGTCAATACCGGTCCTAACGAGTTCACAAAGTCTTTGGAGGGATACAAGTCGGATCCTACGGGGTACTAGGGGACGTTCTTATTCAACTAGAATATGCAAAGAAGAAAGTCGTTTTCGTGATTTTTCGAAAAACCAAGAACATTCAGTGAAGATTGACGACAGTTCCGCTCAGTAGAGGGAATTGGTGAACATTTGAAGATAAATTCTACTCAGTGGAGAGAATTTGTTCTATAAAATTGACAACAGTTTCTTTGAAGTGGAGGGAATCTGTTAAGGTTTAGAGATCTTACCAAAGAAATGGGGGAATAAAAAATTTTCGTATGTTGAATTTCTTCGGTAAATTTCTAAACGCAATCACAGGTGGTAGAGTTTGTCTTATGACAGATCAAGACTTGATGCAGTTTTTAAAGAATGGAACCCTTATCAAATGCCGGTTGGAGTATTGGAAGATCAGCGGAAGATCGGTCAGTTGAGCCTTGTGAGGAAATTGCACAACACCCAACACGGATACGCGTACTTTGAAGGGGAACTATTATACAAGGAGCGTCAAGATACTACTTACCTGGATCATCGGTCAAGGGGGAATTTGTTAACACACAGAAGATAAATACTTGACTGAAGATCGATTGCAGTTGCATTTTCAGCATTCGACAGCAACGGACAAGGGGGAATTTGTTGATGCAGATTTTGTGTTCGATGTTTGTCGAATAGATTAGATTTATTTTATGCTGAATATGTAATAGTTAGTGAAACGGTCAAACGAACGTGTATTGACCCGGTCGTTTGAAGTGGTCAAACGAGAGGGTTATTTGTTTGACCATGTGTGTTTGCTAGACAAAGGGGGTGTGGCTATAAATAGCGACCCTTTTGTCATTTGCAAATAAGAGAGTGAAAGAGGGTGAACTCATTGGAGAGAGTTCACTGTGAGCTTTAGTGTTTGGGGGAGAGATCACCACTTGGTCTCTCCCCGGATGTATACTCCTTTGGTATTAGTTCGGTTAGCTTGTAATCGGGCCGATTTGTAATGTTTTACTACCGATCAATACAAAGAAGTTTTGTTTATCCATCTCTAATCTCTCCTGTCTTGAACTAATCTCACACTAATCACGGTTTCGGTCCCGAAACACGGTCCTACAAAAAGTCAGCATAATATATCCTCCTCAATATTCATCGAAGAAAGTCATTCAGTAAGTAATAAACCTTGCTAGCATGTAAAAATGGAGGCGACTGAATAAGGTTCAAGTCCAAATAAACCCATAATGGCATGAGTAAAAGGTCCATTTCCCTGAAAACATTACATACAGAATCAATCCAAGTAAGTAAAGGTTAGAATTACATGCATGTAAATATGTCCAAAGTACCTATTGCTTATCAAATCTTCCTCCCTGAAACTTGTAATTAGTTTATTCCACATCTGAGCAAACCTTGTTGTCTCCTCTTTATTGGTTGGTTCCTGCCAAAACACGTCGAAATGTGGAATAAAATTGCAGCAGAGAACCCGTGGTTGACTAAGAGGCTCTTGTGGAGCATTTGAAGCATTAAGAGTTTATCTTTACTTTTGAGACACTTGTAGAAATGATGCTAGATCTGACCTTTTGTTGGTTATATTAGGCGATGGAAATTCTAAGCCATGTCAACAAGAGAGTGACACACCAGCAACCAATAGGTTTGCCTTTGGAAGAGTTATGGCATTTGTATATCGAAAATAATGTTGCTTTGATGGTTATAAACTTTTGCATTGTGTATGTAGAGATGGCATTCGACCTTGTCAGCAAATAGGTTTGTGTTAATATTTTTGTTGTATGAGATTTTTCTTTCATTGCATTGTGTATGTTGAGGTGGTATTCGACCGTGTCAACAAAGAGGTATGGATGTGAAGAAGAAACTGTTTGCAGACCTAGATAAGATTGTTCTTGTTTCTGCTTCATGAAGCCAAAAAAGGGGAAACCAAAGGAGAAAGAAGGCAAAGATGAGAAGAGAACAGAGTGAACAATTAAAAGCGAACCGATTTACACTGCATTTTCTTGAAATTTAATATGGTAATTTGGCATTGCTATAGCAAATGTGTTATGTCACATATGTAATTTAACAGATGCTAGATGCCTTTTTTTTTAAAATAGGTTTCTGGATCTCTTTGATTTATGTTCTAAATTAAAGACCAGTAGTAAAACCCGTGTGCAAACACGGGTGCTTCTTAGAAATTTTACATACCACATTTTATTATAAATGGGTAGTCTTGAAGTTTTAATATATGCTACTAAATAATATTATAGTAATCCACATGTACCGTTCCTTATAGTTGCTCAAATTCATATTCAAATTCACATCCAAAATCACACAATTAACAATAAGAAACATGAGTTGAATACATATATTAAATGAAGATGCTGATATAAAAGAAGCGTGTACAAAAGAGGCGCATTAAATTCATTTCATGATGCGTCAATACGTACAAAAATTATAATCTTATGATTATATAAAATTATCTAAGAATATTTAGAGCAAACCATTAACGATTAAAGAAGTTATGTCCACAACAAAACACCGTTATCATGTCGTAGGTCGCTACTTCTGTCCATGAAGTAGACATGCATTCAACGTGAAGAACACTTAGAAAAGAATTCAACCACCATGCAAAAAGTATGGTATATCATGCCTTTATACCTTGTTTAGCTATAGTCAAAATGATCAAAAGTCAAAACATTCCCCTTCACCCAGAAACACTTCACTATGACAACAGGACTATTGTTCAAGCGAAATAAATTGTATATGTTTCTAATGTTCTAAAGTCATCAGACAGAACAACTTCCAAGTTCTAACCACAAACGACTACATGTGCGATCAATGCCAATCTCATCATCATGAACAAATATACAAATGGGAGAAAATCATATATCCAAACCTTTGCGTATGGCGCGTACAGTTTCTGGTATTTCAGTTCCAATGCGGCTCTCTCTTCAAAAAACTTTGCCTCTAGCTCATCATGTTCGCTCTGCAAACGACAAAATATCATAACCAGATAGCATTAAGCAAAGAAATTAAAAACATCCCACCTTCAAAATCACATATGCACATTAATAAATAATTAAAAAAAGATTAATGAGTAACAAAAGTGGAAGTTTGTGCACATGAATTGTAACTTGTAACAAAAAAGAAAAAACAACCACACATCTGTAGGCTTTTTGAAATCAAATTTCACATGACTCATAAGTAAACATTCTACAACTAAATACATCAAAAGGCAGATCTAAATCATTTAATTAAGCATAAATTAAAAACAATAATAAAAGTAATTAAGATATGTAAATAATAAGTACCTGAATGTCTCTGAGAACCTCAACTCTCTTCACTGACGATGCCGAATTCGAACGATCTCTCTGACGACCTCCGTTTCCTCCACCGCCAAATCAAAGCCACCACCACAGGTAAAAAGTAATATACATATAGATCGAATTGTTGGATATTGGATGATCAGTTTACACATTCACTTTTTGATATTGGTGTAACTTCTTTCTTTGACTATTATTTTTTATATACATAGACTGGATGAAACAAAGTTGAAATTCTAAACCACCATCAATATCTGTTTTTGTAATCGTGGAGATATTGGTGATGCACAGTATCTATATTATCTATAATAAGAGATTATGAGCTGATGTAAAACTGCCTATGTGTCAATTTCTAAGGTATGCCACATGTAATCGCTGATGTCATAATTCCTTTTTCAATATTTAGATATGTATAAATCTTTCTAAAATATATAATCAGATTTTATTATTAGTAAATAAGAGATTTCTTTAGGAGGGAAGTTTGAAATTGCATGGGGAGAAGAAATTAGCAATTAATGCACTGTAAGAAGTAATCATATCTATTAATTAATAATCTATCTAAAATATATAATCAGTATCTAAATGGGCAAAAGGGCAAACACTGATGATCATCCAAACCACTAGCCAACTCCAAAAGTCACGAACTGATGATTCAAAATCAACCACTGATGATTCAAAATCAAAATTATGGCTCCAAATTCAAAATTCAAAATTATGGCTCCAGATATATAACCTATCATCTTCTTCAATCAATTACCCTCTCTAATCAATTTCTCTCTCAACTATCTCTCTCTAAAATTCACAGTCTTTTGAAAGATAAACCATTCGGTTCACAGTAGTAGGCCCCTCTTTTGAAAGATAAATCTTTCTTCTTTGGCAAGAATCTGGAATTATTTCAATTTCTTCTTCATATCGAAATCTTCTGCCCTAATTATGTCTGCCGCCCTTCAGCCTTACGAAATCTTCATCACAAAGGTACAATTCCATCTCTTTGGTAACATTCAATCTTGGTTTTCTTGCCTTTTCTTTCGATTTCTTACTTTTTATTGTCTGGAACCATATTAGGGTTTTTAGAGTCATCAGGGCACAGGTAGTTGAATATTACACCGAATCTTGACCCTCATGTACTGTTTATTCATCATCTTTACCATCAATTTGAATATTATTGTATTTGTATGACCTGTTGTTAATCGTTACCTGACCCTCGATGTGTAGATTATGAGCCCATAAACAAACATATATCATTAATAACCTAGGGGATAAAAAGCATTTATGTTTGGCAGAGTATTATGAGCTAATTTCACTTAGTTAAAAAGCATTTATGTTTGGCAGAGTTTTATGAGCTGATATTTGTGCAGTATAATCTTATACAGAGTTAAAAAATATGAATACCCCGATCTTACAAATGGTGATGAACGAGTTTTTTTATTGAAATTACTAATTACTATGGTTGTGAGTAACAAGTTGATTGTTAATTTAGGTAATGGGGATTTCCGTGTCATCAGTATGTATCTGTGGTAGAAGAAGAAAGAGTTTCAGGTATGAGAACCAACTTAAGAGTTATTAGTTATTTGTTATTATAAAGGAAGATATGTTCTTGCTTATAAAGGTGAAGTTAGAATTAATGACAATGTTATCGGAGAAAGGTTTGGTGGCAAGAAGAAAGACTTTCAGGTATGAGTTTCAGTTTTATATATAGATATATAGATCATTATAGTGTTGGTGTATAACGTTTCAATATGCTAAGCGTAATGGTTATTAACGTTTTGATTGAATTTTATAGGCGTAGAGCGGAAACTGCTGGAGAGGTGGAGGCTTGCAAGCGATGTAACTGTAAGAAATCCAAGTTTTTGAGGCTGTATGTAACTTTGTTGAAGAAGCAACCAGTGAGAGTGTTTTGGTGGAAAACTTGGAGGGGTCGGTGACGTTGTCGGGGTTGTCAGGAAATGCAAAGTGATAGCATTTCCTGACAACCCTCGACAATGTCACCGACCTCCTAATCTGAGCGTGACCCTCTGAAAATATAAATGTTTTGCACTTCACCATGAATAGAGAAGAAAGAGACAGTTGGGTTTCTAGCTCCAGTTGTGTTGCAGCCGAATCAACGGCAAATTCAGCAGCAGTAGTTGTTGATGCATGAATATGAAGATTGAATTTGTGAGGTTCAGTTAATAATCGACTGATTGAAATTATCTTATTTATTGTATTCACCATTGTTAAACCAAAATGATTGAATTTGTGAGGTTCAGGAATATGAAGATTGAATTTGTGAGGTTCAGCAGCAGCAGTTGTTGATTCAGCAGCAGTAGCAGTAGTTGTTGATGTAGGTGAGTTTTGCAAAGGTTTGCGGGTTGAAATAGAATTATTTATTGTATTCACAATTGTTAAACCGATTGTGCTTTATGTTTATGATTTGAACTTGTGATAATTTGTGCCTAATAATCGACTGATTGAACGGATTTTGATTTTTAATTAAGTTTATTAATGTGAACCAAAAGTTTTGGTAAACCAAGGTATGTGCTCTCACATATTCTTGGTTCAAATTAATTTCATGGGATGATAACATCTTCATTTTTATTATTTAGTTTAGGGATTGAATTTTGTGTAGAGATGGATGGATGAAGTGGGCACCTGTTTCATCGGACGAGTTTTGGTTTAATCGAATGGAATGTTGGATCCGTATGCTAATCTCAATGGAACTATTAGCAGTGAAGAATCTTATTGGTGCTAATCTGAATGGAATGTTGGATCCTTATGCAATCATCACTTGTGGTTCAGAAAAGCGGTTTAGGTAATAGATAGTATAAATTAAGTTTGTTGTGAAACATGTATTTGGCAAAGGTCTGTTTTATGTTTGAAACCTCTGTTTGTTGTGAACAGATGTTAGAATATAAAACAGATGTTTCAAACGACTGTTGGGTTAAACAGTGTTTTGTGTAGAAAATAGTGGTTGAAACCACTGTTGGGTTAAAACGGTGGTTGAAACCAGTGTTGGGTTAAAACGGTGGTTGAAACCACTGTTGGGGTTAAAACGGTGGTTCAAACCACTGTTTTGTTCAAACCACTGCTTGAAACTACTGTTCGGTTAAAACGGAGGTTTGAAACCATTGTTGGGTTAAAACAGTGGTTGGAACCATTGTTTGGATGTGTGTTGAAAGTGTTTAGATGTGTTGAAAGTGTGGAAGCGAAGGGTAATAAAGTGGTTTTGTGATTTGGTGGTTTTATATCAATGTAGTTCTTTCCATTTACGTTTTTTTCTATTTGTATGTAGTGAAATTGACTGAATTTATGAAATGTTTTTAGAGCTTTATTGGAAGAACCGAGACGAGAGGGTTTTTGAACTAAAGTATATGGATACATCAACACATCTCCTGGAAAGTATAAAGGCAGAATGAAATCATACCGGTGGATGGTTAAAAGGAGAAAAATTGCGGATCTCACCTTAGATAGCTGGAACAATTTTGTAAAACTTGGATTTTGTATAGGCTTCTCTGTAGTTTGTTTGTTGTTTTTGTTCTATTTGGGGTGTATTTGTTCTTATGTTATGGCTAATATAGCAGTTATCAGATAGAAGCATTAGCTCAGGCAATTAAGGAGAACACTATAGTGTTCTTGGAGACGGGATCAGGCAAGACGTTGATCGCGATTATGCTTTTATGTCACTACGCTTATCTGCTGAAAAAACCCTCCCCGTGTATTGCTGTGTTCTTGGTAGTTGGTACCCACTGTTGTATTGGTCAAACAGGTATGTCGGTTGACTTAGTTGTTTCTTGAACATGTTTTCAACATGTGGTTAAAGCATACTAATGGAAGCTTTGTCTGTCTTATTAGCAAGCGGAGTATGTGAGAAAGCACCTTGATTTGAAAGTGGAGGAGTATTGGGGTGAAAAAGGTGTTGATTTTTGGAATGCTGCTGATTGGAAGAAACAACGATATCAGAATCAGGTATGACAAGTCAACATTTGACTTTTTTGTTGACCGCATACAATCTCATCAGAATTTTGACTAATGATCAAATACGTAAAGTACCCCTGAGGCAGACAAATGCAGTCTTGAGTAATAAACTTTTATTGTGTTACTCTTTACCTTTGTTGTATCATGTAGTTTTTATTTTTCAATTTAAACTGAACACACGTATATGTTATACATCATTCTTACAGCTATTGGTCATGACCCCTGACATTTTAAGGAATGCATTGAGGCATAGATTCTTAACGTTGGATATTATCAAGGTGTTAATATTTGATGAATGCCACAACGCAAAGAAAAAACATGCGTATGCTATCATCATGAAGGTATATTAATGATCGTAATTTTTAACGTTATTAATTTGTTTTAGTTGAGTTTAAAAATTGAAATAATATTTGTTCAAACCACTGCTTGAAACTACTGTTCGGTTAAAACGGAGGTTTGAAACCATTGTTGGGTTGAAACAGTGGTTGAAACCACTGTTTGGATGTGTGTTGAAAGTGTTTGGATGTGTTGAAAGTGTGGAAGCGAAGGGTAATAAAGTGGTTTTGTGATTTGGTGGTTTCATATCAATGTAGTTCTTTCCATTTACGTTTTTTTCTATTTGTATGTAGTGAAATTGGTTGAATTTATGAAATGTTTTTAGAGCTTTATTGGAAGAACCGAGACGAGAGGGTTTTTGAACTAAGGTATATGGATACATCAACACATCTCCTGGAAAGTATAAAGGCAGAATGAAATCATACCGGTGGATGGTTAAAAGGAGAAAAATTGCTGATCTCACCTTAGATAGCTGGAACAATTTTGTAAAACTTGGATTTTGTATAGGCTTCTGTGTAGTTTGTTTGTTGCTTTTGGTCTATTTGGGGTGTATTTGCTCTTATGTTATGGCTAATATAGCAGTTTTATATTAATTATTCAAAAGAACAATTTCATCAGCATTTCAATATTAAAGTTTTCAAATTAGAAGAAGAGGTACCACCATCTTATTTTTCAATATCATAATATTTTTATTAACCATCGAGATAGGGTTGTTAATGATGTTTTTTTTTATAGAATGTTAGATGTATTTTGATCTTATCCACTAAAGAAAATCCGTTTGTTACACTTAACTAAGAACAAGTTTTGTTTGGGCCAAATAAGACTTCTTTTAATGAAAGTTTGTGCGAATGTCAATTCATCAAATATTTGTTCACATGATAGTTTACATAGACAAAAACTTTTATCATTATGGTTATTATAATACTAATACATACTGTATTTAACATTATTTTATAAAGATATAGAACTAATGACCAAAATTTAAATGATATATTATAATCTGAATTTGATGCGCCTCTTTGTACACGCCTCTTTTGTTGGGATTGAACCCTATCAGAGGAACAGATAATAAGAGCCAAAACTGGTTCACATCAGTGGGTTCATCATAAGCAGTTGTTTGCATTAGACTATCCCCTTGAAAGTGGTTATAACATCTGATGGCCCTCATCCATTGTTTGTATACTACAACTGTTGTCCATTAAGTCCTGCTTGTGTACAACAACTGCTGAAGACAAGGTGCTGCTACTTAATCTACTGTCCTAACTCAAGTAATGCTAAAGAGCAAAGCCCTGCTTGGAATGAAGCAGTGGAATGTAAAAACTGCTGACAAATTAATACGATTAAAATATGAAGTATTAAGAAAGTAGCAATTACATACAAAAAAGAAAACTAATCAGACACGTCTAACTCTAATAACAAGAATCAAGAAACTTTAACTTCAACTCCATGGAGCGCTGAACCTCTCGATGTATCTCATTGATCTTTCTCATGAACTCCAGGTCTCTTTCTCCACATTCTATATTACTCACAACACACAGGTCACGAACGGAAGTAGTCGGCATCGCCCTCAAGTCCCTCGAAACCTGGTCTCTTGTCAGCAAACCAACTTCCAGACCATTAAAACACCTCTTCAACTCTTGAAGAGTATACCTATCAGCCAAAACTTGGTCTTCGATTTGTTTAATAAAACGTTGCTTGAAATCGTCAGATTTTGCAGAAGTATATGACTTCATTTTAGTATATTTATAAGAATTAAGGCAAAATAATAATAGTTGCTCTTCTGTTTCACTGAATGAATCTGTTTTGATGAAAAAACTTTTTATTAGCAATGCTATTATATAGAATATATGTAAACAGGCCAAAGGTCAGATTTAAATGCAATCATTAAATAAACATTTATACTTAAAAACCATGTACATTTAATGATTTAACAGTCAAAAACGTGTATATGGGAGATGCCTGTTCAGTCACCCTATCAAACATTTTAATGCAAAACCTTTGAAAAATGAGTTTTCATGGGAAAACAAGTAAAATTAAATATCTAGAAAACCAAAGAACAAAATTGAAACCTTCAAAAAAAGGTTATCATAATTAGGAGACGTCTCTTCAGTTATCCTATCAAACATTTTAAACACTATAAAGGATCATTATTAGTTTACTTGAAAACATCAACACTTCAATTTAAAAAAAAACGTTCATCCTAAAGCAAACCGTCCAAAAACACTCACATTCTTCCTAAATGGCAAGGAAAACCTTCTACCACTGGTCGGATACTACTGATCTTAAAATCGAATTTTCAACATGGTCACTCCAAGAACAGAGAAACGCTGAAGAACTCAACAAAAAAAGTTGGTATGGTTAGTGATAAATATTATAAGCAAACCTGGAGTAGCATTGCACTGCTGGATGAAGTTTCCTCTTCTACTCCAACAGAATTTAAAGAAAAAGTGGAAGAGTTTATCACAAATTTGCTGAAACAGGATCAGAAGACCTGTGATATGCTAGCTGATCTGCAAATTAAAACAAAAAATGAAATTGGATGGAAGAAGGCGAGAGAACGAGATATTCTAGGAAGTGTTAATTGTAATGTTTAATTTTTAATTTTTATTATTTTTCAAAATCATAATTTTGTAATACAATGGTTTATTGTTGAATGAATGAAGAAAATTCAAACTTTGATAAGTTTACAGTACTGGAAAATAATCTAAAGAGTATTGGGATTGAACCCTATCAGAGGAACAGATAATTAAAGCCAAAACTGGTTCACAACAGTGGATTTATCATAAGCAGTAGTTTACACCAGGCTTTCCCCTTGAAAGTGTTTATAACATCTGATGTCCTCTATCCACTGTCTCTATACAACAGTTGTAGTCCTTCAAACTGCTGATGAAGTCCTGAAGACTGTTAAGGATTAAACACTGGTGGTTCAATCTACTGATGCTATCTAAGTACTGCTGTTGATTAAAGTACTGCCCACTTAAGGACTGATCAACTTTGAAGAAACCACTGGGTGTCAAACATCAGTGCTTGACATGCAACAATGGAAGGAAGAAGCAGTAGTTTAGTTTGTCACTTATATTGTATAGAATCAGTGGTTAAGGTTAGCAGTGTTTGAAACCACTGTTCGGTTAAAATAGTGTTGTTAATGATATTTTTTGGCGCTGTTGTGGAAACCTTCTCAGGTGGATTTGATAACTTGTGCCTAAATTCAGTAACTGTATGGTGTATAGTTTGTCACTGTTCGGTTAAAATAGTGTTGTTAATGATATGTTTTGAAACCATTTTTGGGTTAACACTGTTTGAAACTACTGTTGATTTAAGGACAGTGTTTGAAACCAATGTTTTAAGCCAAAACTGTTTTCAAAACAGTTTTTTAACAACACTAAGTATAATTCACCAATCTATCATTGTTTGTATCTTCAATGGTCACACAACTTGAATCGTCAAATCATAACATTGAGAGCAGCCCATTAACAAATATTACAAACTGTATTCTCTATAGAGTTTTCTTATAACTATTAATCATTCATTGAATGTTGATTTATCTATTGTAACTGATGAAAGGAGGACATCTTCTAGAAGAGTTGCTTATTACAGAAAAAGTTGATCCAGTTGGTTCTCTCATATCATTCACATAAGCTGATATTTAAGGATAGTTGTTGATGAAAGTTGTATTGGCATTGTTAATATTTTTTATAACAAATTATTAAAGCCTAAATTGTATATTAAATGTAAAGTTTTAATACATACAATACAGAGACAAAACGTCATACCAACTTCGGAGACTTGACGGAACTTACAGACTAGATAACAAAAGACTGTAACATACAATACAATACAGAGACAAAACGTCATACCACCACAAGCAATTGTGGATCTTTACTGACGGTGCACTTCGGAATGTAGCAGATATGAATGAATATAATCCCAGTGTAGCTAATTACATATCTGCCACTTGGGTTATATTCATTCATATGAATGAATATAACGCCAGTGTAGCTCTTAGATTTTCCTTGAAATTCCAGAGCTCGCTAATTACATATCTACCACTAGGGTTGTATTCATTCATATGCAATTGATCGTTTTGATCAATCACTTCCTTATGTGCAC
This sequence comes from Helianthus tuberosus, assembly GCA_030545235.1. Classification (NCBI taxonomy): domain Eukaryota; kingdom Viridiplantae; phylum Streptophyta; class Magnoliopsida; order Asterales; family Asteraceae; genus Helianthus; species Helianthus tuberosus. Next base: position 48,601 of record JARYGA010001235.1, read on the forward strand.
CGTACTATCTTCTAGGAGGTTGTCAAATGTTCTCGCCTTCGTAGTTGGTGTTTTGCGTATCTTTACATCCACAGCCATTCTGTACAAAATTTTCACAAAAAACATCACAAACAAACCTGAACAAAGCAAAACAAATCAACCCTCTGTTTTTTCAAAGCAAAACAAACAAAACAAACAAACATAACAAAGCAGAACAAAAACAAAACAAACAAACAGAACAAAACAGAACCAAAACATAACAAAAACAGAACAAACAAACCTGAAAAACTGAAAGCAAAATACCCAAATCAACCCATTCACAAATAAGTGATTATCATCATCATACGGCATTCAGATTATCAAAGAACTGATTATCAAAAACTGATTATCAAAGAACTGATTATCAAAAACTGATTCACAAATAACTGATTATCATCAGCATCATCATCATGCGGCATTCAGATTATCATTATCAAAAACTGAAACCTAAATACCCAAATCAACCCTCTGTTTTTTCAAAAAAAACATTCACAAAAAACTGATTATCATCATCATCATGCGGCATTCAGATTATCATTATCAAAAACTGAAACAAAATACCCAAATCAACCCTCTGTTTTTTACAAAAACATCACAAATATCAAAAATATATATAGATAAGATGATGATTCAAACCTCTGTTTTCAAGATGAAGATGGATGAAGATGATGAAGCTGGATGAAGATGATGAAGATCTGTGTTGACTGTTGAGAGTTGAGAGAGATATTTGGAGATTTTTGGAGAAGTGTGATGATGATAATGATCGGTGATGATGTTAGTCATTTCATACAACTTATAACAGTCAAGTTGCATTTTTGGAGAAGTGTGATGATGACAAGGAGATTAAACTAAAAAATAATTATCCATAAGAAATTAAACTAAATAATATTTAGTAGGAGGATTATATATAAATTAATTAGAAAAGATTAAACTAAAATAATACTTATCTATAAAACATGGTCTAATATAGTATAAATAGAACTAAAGACCAAAATTTAAATGATATATTATAATCTGATGTAAATCTGCCTATGTTACGGGTATTAAGGAATATTAAGGGATATTAAGGGATAAGGGTATTAAGGACATTTCATACATGTCTTTAACAAATCTAATCCATATTTGATAGAAGGATTTTAACGGGCCTACAAAATCTAATCCATTAGTAAGCTTAATTGGATCAAATATAAGGGGTTTTATTGAACTGTTTAATAACATTTGGTTATTTGAATTAGGCCAGGCTTTAATTATTAGACAATATAAAATTAGGTCATGCTTTCAGTTTAGACAAGGAATTTTGAGTTAGTTAGCTAATTTCTATATCAAACATGAACTAAATACAAACAATTTAAATGATGTATTATAATCTATTTCGATGGTTATTAAAACTACCCGTGTGGTCACACATACTGTCTTCAACATTACTTTATAAAGATATAGAAATAAAGACCAAAATTTAAATGATATATTATAATCTGTTTTTAGTATTTGATTTCGATCATTACTAAACCTACCCGTGTGGTTACACGGGTACTACACCTAGTTATACTATATGAAAAGCCCATGCACAGCATTTTTTTATGGTATGATCATCATTTTTAAAGGGTGGGTCCATTAAATATAGGTAACATTAGCAGCATATATATAGGTATGAGCATCATCTTATGGTATGATTAGACCTGGCTGGCAAACACAACCCAAATAGTTAATTTTCGGTCAAAATGGGTAATTTGTAAGGCATTGGGTTAGTATGGGCTAAATGAAAACTAGTTGTGGGTTCAAATGGGTTGGATGTGAATAGGGGAACGGGTGTAATTACCTATTCCAATCGACTGACTGACTGAAGTAGGTTTTCTTCATCAACGCCAGCCAAGGTTTAGGTTACCATTCCAATAGCTTCTCTTTTCAGATCACTTCTCATCGTCTTCTCCCCGAATTATCCAATTTCCACTTTTGATTTCTTGGTTAGGGTTCTTCACCGGCGGCATGAAATCACAGGTTTCCGTTAATCACATGCATGAAATTCTGACGTTGTTAAAATCCGATGGATACTGACGTTGTTAAAATCCGATGAAATTCTGACGTTGTTAAAATCACAGGTTTCCGTTAATCACATGCATGAAATCCTATACTATATAAAGTTCCAAAACCCTAGATCTACATTACAGAAGCGGCGAGCGATAAAGTTCCAAAACCCTAGATCTGCATTACAGAAGC
>JARYGA010001236.1:0-66706 GCA_030545235.1 Helianthus tuberosus
TTATGAGCATTTGTATGTGAAGTTGATTTAGTAAGTTTGGGAAGATTTAACCAAGAATAATCATGTTAACAAGACTTTTGGAAGACACTAATAAAGTTGATCTTTGGACATAAAGCAAGTTATAAAGTTTTACTTTAAAAAGTAAAGTATAAAAAGTCTTGGAAATCTTCATAAAAATGTGGTAATTTTTATGAATGAAAAACAAGTTAAACAGGTTCATATACATAAATCTACTTGAAAAATGGTTAACTTAAAAGTGTTAAAAGGATTTACCAAGGAAATGCTCATAATAAGCTTTGAAGGATAAAAGTGTGAGACTATTGTTATAAAATGATATTTAGTGAAACTTAGTAAATTGTGGTGATTTGAGAAAATTGATCATTGATTTAAACGCGTTTTTGTAACGTGGGAAACGTCATAGTTTAGGGGAAACTATGGCAAATTTTTCTAAAAATCTAATCGCGATTAAAGAAGGGATTAAAGGGTGATTAACAACGTTAAACGCGATTAGTGGTCATAAACGTTATTTTGGAAACCCTAATGAGAATATTTAAGATTTAAATATTCAATAAGTTTCATGAACTTAAACTTATTCTTTTACATAAATATATGGTTAAAAATGTAACCATATAAGTATATATAATTTTTGGTAAAAATTATATATTTTCGGAAACTTGCTAAGTACTTGCAATGTGTGCTATATATGTGTATGTATTAGATACCCGTAGGATGATCAAAATAAATCTACATACATGTTCCTACATGGTCCAAGAAATGCTAGTAAAATCGGACAATTAAATAAAATGGCCGAAATGGAAATACATAACACTTGATGACGACAAATTGGGCGTATCGACACTACGAACAGTTACTACAATGTCGAGTCTAAAAATAACATATTTTTCGACCCTAAAGCGAACGCATAACTAAGTGGTCAAAAACAAGAATCCGGAAAGTCGGAAACTATAAAAGTTACCAAGTATTTTTCATGTGAAAAACGAACTTATTAAGTTATATGCTTGGTGAAATTTTGGTAAAAATGTCAAGAATATATTAAATGGACTCACTAGAAAAACTAGGGCTAGGCCCAATAATAATGATGACAAGCGAAAACATAATAAAGAATTCAAGATGAACAACTTGTACGAGGTCCAAAAGACCTAGTGTCTAACGAGATTAGTACACATGTAGGTTATTGACACGTACGGACGCTTACTTTGATATCATCTTTTACGGAACGCAAATTTGTGAGTTCATGTCCCTCCTTTCACTGTTTTCAATGTTTTGTTTTCAAAAACATCGATGGGAAATACATGTTAAACTATTGGTATGTTAATTTCGGAGTAGGAGGCAGGATCAATGTGCATAAGTAGGGAATACACACTAATAACCATTAATCACGTAGTGACCAAGGTGCAAAAGGTGTAGATCTATTGGGCTTGAGGCACGCCCCACTCCTAGTTGTTAACCGTGGAGTGCTTTTGTTGATCCCAATGCGAACTAAGTGTCTACGGTTTGGTTATTCTGCTTATGGCGCATTATGTCAGGGGGCTAGCTACCCACTGATAGATCTTAAACAGACTCCATGATTTTAAACCAGAACATACCATGATTACAAGATAACAAGTACTATATTTCATATGATATCAAATACTGCATGAACTCGCTCAACTTTTGTTGACTTTTTAAAACTACATGTATTTCAGGAAACAGGTCTTGAGCCGGTGATCCACTATGGGATTCGGGAAAACAAATGACAACGATGGCCACTTTAAGGTGGGTTTGTCTTTTATATCCCAACTTCGTATGGGTATATAGGAGACAAAACCTCACTATGTTTTGTGTCAAAAACAATCTTTTGTTATATGTAAAATAACTTAGAACTAAGCTTTGTCAAACGTTGGTGAACTTGGAAACTATGTTAAAAATTGTAATTCTTTTGTGGAAAACTAGATATATATGGCATCGTTGTTGGTTCATGTTGTTAATACAGTTGGATGCAATGATTACCTTTCTTACGTCACACACAATACGCTTCCGCTACTAGCAGGGTGTGACAGATTGGTATCAGAGCTCCGATTGTAGTGAACCGGGGAAAAACTTTTATTAAAGTTTGGTCTACAATCACCGAAGGGCTCTCACATGAAAACAAGTCGTTAACATTTCAAAAGTGATTTCAAAAGTATGACAAAAATAACAAAAGGTTTTCATTGTGTCACTAAAACCTAAGGATCTATCACGCGGGCTCAATCACTAGTAACGAATAGGGATCAATACATGGATAGTCGATAAGGAATAGACTTGAAAACACTAAGGCTTACATGTGAAACACGAGAACAAAAACAACATGAGATTTAGTGATTATATATATAATGCATTTATATATGTGTTGTACGGAATATTTTGCCATGAACGAAAATACCTTCGACTACGAATTCTATTGTTACACTTAACTCACGTGGTGAGAATGATGACCTCGCGTCAATTACGAAGCTTATGGCGGATGTGGTCCCTGAAAGAGACCCTAAAGCATTGATCCCGTGGAAGATGGTTGTGTTCCGTCGGATGGCATATGTCCGGCTTCGGTAGTGACGACGAGGCGGAGGTGGCGGCCTTGGACAACAACCCTACTAGTGGGACGAGGTCCCTGAGACTCATACTAATCGTGATTGATGACACTCTCGTCCAGACAAGGAAGATGAAGTACTCATCTTAAAGGTGCCCCTCCAGTTATTATTATTACTGATTCTTTTTATTCCTATTTTGGCTAACGTTGTGCCCTTTCACGAATAATGACAATGGGCGTGAGCACGTGGACCATCACGAAGGTCCCTTCTATGTTGAAAGTATATAGACAATAGTGTCATCTCTTTGACTGATCGACTGCTTGAACGAGAGAATGCTAGGGTGACCATACAAGACAATTTATTATTACGGGGGCCCACGTAATAACAACTTGTAGTGTATGGGAATCCTGGTGAGCTCTGCGGGTCAAGCTAATGATCACTAGCCATAAGAAATTCCTAAGTTGTTCAAGTTTCTATCTAGTGGAACACTAACCGGAACGGTTACTATAACACTCTACGATACAGGAAGACTACACGTATTGTTTGCACTTAACATTCGATCTATAATACGAGTCGTTTGAGACTAGTCATCGAAAGCAAACAAAACTCGTTAGCCACTCATGGAGGATTTTCCTCAACATTATTAGATTTCTTGTACATGGGCTGGTTCCTTGGTGTCCATGACACCCTACCTTATCTTAGTTATCGGAAATGATTACATTAAACTCTGTCGTTTGACATTTGTCTTATTCTAAGGGATGATATAGCATGAGCCATGCTACAACCCCTTCCTTGCATTATTCGACCTCCATGGAAATTATAACAATCTTGTTGGAGCTCTTGGAGCTCAAGGGATATCAATGTATTCGTCACACAGGTTAGTGACGGGAAGGATTTTCCTACTTTAGACTATCGAGATCCATGAAGTATGGAATACACGTTGTAAATTGGAGATGACCGTTTGGTTTCTCCTCCTCAACGAATTACCTCTTTTCCCACATAGGCATATGGCCAATACACGCAAGAGGTATTATGCATTTTGGTTTGCGATTATTCATATTATCATGGTTTCAAACATGTATGAACAATGAGAGCTTGAGGTTTCCATGACCAATTATTTTCTTGATTCTTAGGCGCATAGTAGGCTATATCTGTCCAAATAAAAGCCTAGACCCCATGATACTATGTATCGGAAACAACGTGGCGGCGACAAGAAAATCTACGCCTAGAAGAGGGCCAGTTAATCAGCGCCCTACTATTAATGTTGAACTAGAGGTCATATGGAACAACATGAGGTTGTCGAGTCGACACTAGTGATGGTACTGATAGTACCGGTAGTTCAAGTGGTTCAAATCCCGATGGGACGAGAATGAGTGGCAATGCCACACTTGGAGATGCAATCACACCAGATTTAATCCTAAGGCTTTTCCGGGTTATAAGCCGTGAGACCCCATTGATACGGAAGGTGCGGTGAGTTCTATCCGCTAGATAAAGACAAGGAAGTCAGTTAACCTTGCTAATAAATGTACTCCTAAGTAAACGTTTTGGTAAACGAATAACCTTCTGTTGAATGAGGTGTTAACTTGGTGGAATCTCCAAGTGCAAACTATAGGGAGTAATACAGGAAAGAGGTTATTATGGGAAGAACTCAAGAATCTTAAGCGAGAAAAGTATTGCTCGTTAGTGGAAAAAAAAATTCCAAGTTTGGGAACCGAGCTCTAGAACTCGATCATGATTAGAGCTAATGTTGTTAGTTACCCCGACGCCTCTACAATCTGTCAAGGATTGATTGCATATTGGGTAACACTCGAATCCAAACGCACTGAGCGCTACATTTGGGGTTTAGCCCTGAGATCCGAATCATGATCACATCATGTCACCCTACCTAGATTTATTTTTCAAGTAACTCCCACAGTTAGTCTCACCAAGGATGTGGTGAGGACGGGGGAAATTTCCAAAGAAGGTGCTATGAGGTAGAAAACTTCCGTGACGAGCGAAACAAAGGCAATTGCTGCCATGATCGATGTTCGCATTAAGAAGTATGCTAATAACTTGTCAAAATTCGGAATGAGGTAGGTGAAACTTTCATCATGAGGGCACTTGAAAAAGTGACAAGAGTAGCAGTGTGGTGAGACTTGGCACAAAACATGAACTAATGAGTTAGCTATATTTAAGAATGAACGAGGTGGTTTTTACTAAGGCAAGGAGGTCACTACGAGCATGAATGGTTAAGGATGAATCAAACTAGTGAGTAAGCAAGTCTAGGGGTATGCTCTACTCTACAACCATTATGTATCAATTCTTTGGATACCAATGTCGGCTTAACTTAGTGTCTTTAGATACTAAGCATATACACGAATTAGAGTCATGTGGGTTAAACATGTCTTGCTCTATCAAGTTAGCTAATGAGGAATTAGTGAAGTCGTGTGAAGTCATTAAGGGTCGCTGATACGTTCCTATCAACCGACCCGTTGCATCCGTGTTGTTTAATACCGGTGTCGGTATTAGCTTTGTCCCCATAAAATTCAAAGTATGCTTGGCCGAGTCAAGTAAGCCAGACGTCCTCTCATACCATAGGATTGGCCAACGGTGAATTAGTGAGTCAGGAGAAGATATTAAAGGATGCACACTCGAACTTGGAGCACAGAAATTCAGTATCGACCTTTCACGCATTCAAATGGGTTGTTACGACTAAACTCCTGGCATAGATTGGTTGGCCGACAACCTAGCAGAAGTAGTTGCTTCGAGAAAACTACTCTCCTTCCTTTCCCCCCCCCCTGTTTGACGAGAGAACATATTTTGGTGCACGGAGAGAAACACGGTACACGGTTGCTGATCAGCAACTGTATGAAGGCTCGGAAGAGTATGAGAGTAGGATGCATCGCCTCTCTTGCCCATGTGGTCGACAAGAAGGCCGAGTAGCGCAAGGTGGAGGACATCCCTGTGGCAAGGGAATACCCTGAAGTCTTTTCAGGAGACTTGCCGGGACTACCTCCGCAGCGACAAGTCGAATTCAGTATTGATCTTGTGCCAGGAGCTGCACCGGTGACGAAAGCTTCATGTAGACTCACACCCTCGGAGATGCAAGAATTATTCACTCAGTTGCAGGAACTGCTTGACAAGGGATTTATTAGACCGAGTTTCTCGCCTTGGGGAGCTCTGGTGTTATTTTTCAAGAAGAAGGATGGAACCTTTCGTATGTGCATTGATTACAGAGAACTAAACAAGCTAACTATCAAAAATCGGTACCCGTTACCGAGGATTGATGACTTGTTCGATCAGTTACAAGGTTCCAGCTTCTACTCCAAGATCGATCTAAGATCCGGATACCATCAGTTGAGGGTTCAGGAGGAAAGCATTCCTAAGACAGCGTTTACGACTCGCTATGGACATTATGAGTTCCTTGTTATGCCTTTCGGCTTAACGAACGCTCCCGCCGTATTCATGGACTTGATGAATCGGGTATGTAAACCATACCTGGACAAGTTCGTGATCGTATTCATTGATGACATCTTAATATACTCACGAACTGAGGCGGAACACAAACAACATTTGAGAACTATTCTGGAGTTGCTTAAGAAAGAACAATTGTACGCCAAGTTCTCAAAATGCGAATTTTGGATCCGTGAAGTACAATTTCTCGGTCATGTGGTGAACAAGAACGGAATACATGTTGATCCAACTAAGATAGAGGCCATAAAGAGCTGGAACACTCCAAGTACCCCAACGGAAGTAAGACAATTTCTGGGTTTGGCGGGGTACTATCGGAGATTCATAGAGAATTTTTCTAAAATTGCTCAACCACTAACCTCGCTCACTCAAAAGGATAGAAAGTTCGATTGGGGTGAAAAACAGGAAATGGCATTCCAAACGCTCAAAGATAAACTATGCCAAGCGCCTATCTTATCACTCCCTGACGGCACCGATGACTTCGTGGTGTACTGTGATGCATCGCGTCAAGGCTTGGGTTGTGTGTTAATGCAACGTGAAAAAGTCATCGCGTACGCGTCGCGGCAGTTAAAAGTTCATGAAAAGAACTATACCACTCATGACCTGGAATTAGGTGCAGTGGTGTTCGCTTTAAAGATATGGCGTCATTATCTCTATGGTACTAAGTGTACCATATTCACTGATCATAGAAGTCTTCAACACATATTCAATCAAAAAGAATTAAACATGCGCCAGTGACGATGGGTAGAATTGTTGAACGACTATGACTGTGAAATCAGATACCATCCGGGGAAAGCAAACGTTGTAGCGGATGCTTTGAGTCGGAAGGAACGAGTTAGAACATTTCGAGTACGGGCTTTAGAGTTGACAATCCAGACAAACTTTACAACTCGAGTGCGCGACGCACAACGGAAAGCCCTAAAACCAGGAAATATACGAGCAGAATACTTGCGAGGAGCAAGGAAACACATGGAAACAAATAAGGATGGCCCTTTATATTTCGGAGGGAGAATCTGGATACCCTATTTTGGTGGCTTGCGAGACTTAGTGCTGGATGAAGCACACAAGTCCAGATATTCGATACACCCAGGATCTGATAAGATGTATCAGGATCTGAGAGAATTTTATTGGTGGCCTAGACTCAAGAAAGATATTGGGATTTACGTTAGGAATTGCCTAACTTGTGCAAAGGTCAAGGCCGAATATCAAAAGCCATCTGGGTTATTACAACAACCAGTGATTCCAGTTTGGAAATGGGAGCAGATATCAATGGATTTCGTTACAGGACTCCCACGGACCTCTCGAGGTCATAACATGATATGGGTTATCGTTGATCGATTAACCAAGTCGGCTCACTTCCTACCTATTCGTGAAAAAGACAGTACCGAAAAGTTAGCCGAAATTTACCTCAACGAGATTGTGGCACGTCATGGAGTGCCTACTTCAATAATCTCGGATCGTGACGGTCGCTTTGTATCAAGAATATGGCAATCATTTCAAGAATCACTTGGATCTCGTCTGGATCTGAGTACCGCATTTCATCCGCAAACCGATGGGCAAAGCGAGCGAACCATCCAAACGATGGAAGACATGCTTCGCGCCTGTGTGATGGACTTGGGCGGAAATTGGGATAATCATTTACCGCTGGTAGAGTTCTCGTATAATAACAGTTATCACACAAGCATTAAAGCCGCCCCATTCGAAGCACTATACGGACGGAAGTGCCGATCACCACTATGTTGGGCAGAAGTCGGAGACAAACAGCTTGTTGGCCCTGAATTAGTCCAAGATACTACCGATAAGATAACAAAAATACGAGATCGTATCAAGGCGGCTCGTGACAGACAAAAGTGGTACGCGGACGGAAAACGTAAACCACGCTCTTTCGAGGTCGGAGACAAAGCCTTACTAAAAGTCTCACCTTGGAAAGGCGTAGTTAGATTCGGGAAGCGCGGGAAGCTAAACCCGAGATACATTGGGCCGTTTAAAATTCTAGAAAAGATCGGTACCGTCGCGTACAAGTTGAAGCTGCCAGAAGAACTCAGTAACGTACATGACACCTTTCATGTGTCGAACCTCAGGAGGAGTCCGACAGTTCATACAGTTATCATTCCAGCGGATGAGATTCATGTAGACGAGACGCTTCAATTTACCGAAGAACCCGTCGAGGTTATGGATCGGAAGGTCCACAATACAAGGAGGAGTACTATCGAACTGATCAAGGTCCGCTGGAATTCACGTCACGGACCCGAGTACACATGGGAACGTGAAGATCAGATTAAGGAAAAATATCCCCACCTGTTTAAGAAGACTCCTGCAAAGGATGGCGCAACTTGAATTTCAGGACGAAATTCTTTTTAACAGGGGGAGAATGAGACAACTGGCAAATAACTGGTAATTCCGTACAATCTAATCACTATTTATATTTCTTAATCTCATGCATTTAGCGTAATTTAATTACGTAACAGTGTCGTTAATTTAATAACAAGGTTAGGACAAGAAAACAAAGCTAAAACATATGATAGTTTTCGTCGTATGGCGAAACCAAGCAAACAATGTCCTAAAAGTGTTGGTAGAAAGTGCTGCGTGCACTATTCACGGTTACACTATTCCATGCCAGCAAACCGTGAAACTAGACCAAAACACTGAAAAACGACACTCGGATGACATAACTGAGTCCATTTATATGAGGAAACATTATTGTGAAAACATGATTTACCAAGAAACAAGACTTTCCGGTATAACGTCCTAATCTCAAAAATGTCCGTTTCGGCCTAAAATATAGTATTTTTAACGCGTCCGAACCTAGAACAAAGTATTTCCGGGACTTCGGAATAATGTCAATTGATGAAAAACTTACTAAAACAATAAGATGATATCAACGGAACATTCATAATCACAAGTTTCCGGCGCTACGTCGCTATGCTCTAAACTATTCCGTTAGCGACTCGAAGAACTAGTAGACGACATTTTTGGTCATGAAACAAGCAAACGAAGAATCTAGCGAGCTAGTGAAGCTAAATTTGGGGCTCGGAATCATTTCATGCAACTTCCGGATGCAAGAAAACAACTTGCGGAATTCCTTGTCGGTACGACATAAAAGCATCGTAGGTGAACCGGCGCTTAACCGGGCACCGTCTAAACTAGTTAAACACTATTTTAACTAGTTTGGGGAACTAGTTAATAATAATTTTGGTTCCGAAACACTAATCACCCCTTAACAACGTAATTAAACCCCTAATCACCCTACACCTCTTAATCACTAAAATATCTAGTTCTTTAAACCAATTTTTATAAAAATTTACAAAATACCCCCCCCCCCTTCTATGATGGCCGAAAATAGGTGGGTCCCACCCACCATACCCTTGTTGAAAAATGAAGATATAAGGTATGGTAAATGATGGAAGTTGTTGTTGAAAATCTAGAGCTTATAACTTATGTACACCATACTTGTAAGAACATTATCATCCATCCTTTCTTACCATACATTCAAAACAACAAAACTTCTCTAGTCTCTCTCTCTTCTCACGGCTCAAAGGAAGCACCAAAGAACCACCTTCAAACTTCCATAAACACCCCATTACTCACTAAATCTAAGCTTTTCAACATCACCTAAACATGGTTTAAGCATGGAGGATCACTAGGAGCTTTCTTTGGATCCTAATCATCTTCTAATCTTCTTATTTAGCTTGAGTACTTTGTGAGTCTTCTAATCACTATATTTATGGTCTATATTATTAGTAGATCACCAAAGTACAAGTTGATTATCTTGAGATTAAAGATAAACATAACCAAAAACCCTAAACATAAAGCTAATAAACACTAAATATAAATATATTATGTGTTGATTTATGTTGTTTAGTGTTATAATATTCATGTGATCTTGTTGATTATGTTGTCTTTGTCTAGATTAGTAGTTTAAAGTATATGCTTATGATGATCAAGATAATAGATTCATGTAGTATTTGATATTTGTGTTCATCTTACCATGATGAACATAGATATGTGATTTAAACATGATTATGTTTAAATCAAGAATGATCATCTACTTCAAAGATTATGAGCATTTGTATGTGAAGTTGATTTAGTAAGTTTGGGAAGATTTAACCAAGAATAATCATGTTAACAAGACTTTTGGAAGACACTAATAAAGTTGATCTTTGGACATAAAGCAAGTTATAAAGTTTTACTTTAAAAAGTAAAGTATAAAAAGTCTTGGAAATCTTCATAAAAATGTGGTAATTTTTATGAATGAAAAACAAGTTAAACAGGTTCATATACATAAATCTACTTGAAAAATGGTTAACTTAAAAGTGTTAAAAGGATTTACCAAGGAAATGCTCATAATAAGCTTTGAAGGATAAAAGTGTGAGACTATTGTTATAAAATGATATTTAGTGAAACTTAGTAAATTGTGGTGATTTGAGAAAATTGATCATTGATTTAAACGCGTTTTTGTAACGTGGGAAACGTCATAGTTTAGGGGAAACTATGGCAAATTTTTCTAAAAATCTAATCGCGATTAAAGAAGGGATTAAAGGGTGATTAACAACGTTAAACGTGATTAGTGGTCATAAACGTTATTTTGGAAACCCTAATGAGAATATTTAAGATTTAAATATTCAATAAGTTTCATGAACTTAAACTTATTCTTTTACATAAATATATGGTTAAAAATGTAACCATATAAGTATATATAATTTTTGGTAAAAATTATATATTTTCGGAAACTTGCTAAGTACTTGCAATGTGTGCTATATATGTGTATGTATTAGATACCCGTAGGATGATCAAAATAAATCTACATACATGTTCCTACATGGTCCAACAAATGCTAGAAAAATCGGACAATTAAATAAAATGGCCGAAATGGAAATACATAACACTTGATGACGACAAATTGGGCGTATCGACACTACGAACAGTTACTACAATGTCGAGTCTAAAAATAACATATTTTTAGACCCTAAAGCGAACGCATAACTAAGTGGTCAAAAACAAGAATCCGGAAAGTCGGAAACTATAAAAGTTACCAAGTATTTTTCATGTGAAAAACGAACTTATTAAGTTATATGCTTGGTGAAATTTTGGTAAAAATGTCAAGAATATATTAAATGGACTCACTAGAAAAACTAGGGCTAGGCCTAATAACAAGAAAACTAGGGCTAGGCCCAATAACAAGAAAACTAGGGCTAGGCCCAATAACAAGAAAACTAGGGCTAGGCCCAATAACAAGAACACTAGGGCTGGGCCCAATAACAAGAAAACTAGGGCTAGGCCCAATAATAATGATGACACGCGAAAACATAATAAAGAATTCAAGATGAACAACTTGTACGAGGTCCAAAAGACCTAGTGTCTAACGAGATTAGTACACATGTAGGTTATTGACACGTACGGACGCTTACTTTGATATCATCTTTTACGGAACGCAAATTTGTGAGTTCATGTCCCTCCTTTCACTGTTTTCAATGTTTTGTTTTCAAAAACATCGAGGGGAAATACATGTTAAACTATTGGTATGTTAATTTCGGAGTAGGAGGCAGGATCAATGTGCATAAGTAGGGAATACACACTAATAACCATTAATCACGTAGTGACCAAGGTGCAAAAGGTGTAGATCTATTGGGCTTGAGGCACGCCCCACTCCTAGTTGTTAACCGTGGAGTGCTTTTGTTGATCCCAATGCGAACTAAGTGTCTACGGTTTGGTTATTCTGCTTATGGCGCATTATGTCAGGGGGCTAGCTACCCACTGATAGATCTTAAACAGACTCCATGATTTTAAACCAGAACATACCATGATTACAAGATAACAAGTACTATATTTCATATGATATCAAATACTGCATGAACTCGCTCAACTTTTGTTGACTTTTTAAAACTACATGTATTTCAGGAAACAGGTCTTGAGCCGGTGATCCACTATGGGATTCGGGAAAACAAATGACAACGATGGCCACTTTAAGGTGGGTTTGTCTTTTATATCCCAACTTCGTATGGGTATATAGGAGACAAAACCTCACTATGTTTTGTGTCAAAAACAATCTTTTGTTATATGTAAAATAACTTAGAACTAAGCTTTGTCAAACGTTGGTGAACTTGGAAACTATGTTAAAACTTGTAATTCTTTTGTGGAAAACTAGATATATATGGCATCGTTGTTGGTTCATGTTGTTAATACAGTTGGATGCAATGATTACCTTTCTTACGTCACACACAATACGCTTCCTCTACTAGCAGGGTGTGACAGTGTCCGGGTCCGGTGAGTTCACCGTCCCACGGTAACCCCTATCTTCCTCTGTTTACTTTTTCTTAAATTGATTTCCGAGGATGAAGATGGTGATTTTATGTCAGTTCAGATCGAGTTGTTCGGTTCGTATACAGATTCAGATGTGGGTTCGAGTCTTGGTTCAGCCGCTCGGGTCAACACCGGGTCAAAGTCAGATTAGTGCGGTTTTGGGGCCGGTCAAATCTGGTCAAAGGCAGTCAACAAAGTCAACAGTGAGGTTCGGGTCTCGGGCTACGGGTCAGCTTCAGTTTTGGCTCGATCAACTCGGGTCAAACCCGGTTGACTCAGTCAACTCAGCAAGTCAGACCGAGTCAACTCAGTTGACTCGGTCAACTCAGTCAATCGACTCGACAGAATGACTTGGTAAAATTAACGGCGCGTTTATTATGTTATCTTTATTATTATAATTCATTACGTGACAAACGAGCTCGAAACGATTTATTTATAGTTTACGTTTTTGGAAATATTTAGCAAATTTGATATATTATGATTGATTATTGATTGAATTTTGAGAAATAACGACAACTTGTGTTGTCGGGGACGTCCAAAAACAGAGGAAACTCTGCCCGTTTTTCGAGAAAATCCGTAAAATAATTACGTTTTATTATAACACAAAACAAATCAGAATGTTACTTATCTTTCCTAAAAATACATAGTTACTTTTACGACACTTTACAACGCATGAAAACAACGATTCGAAAATTATTTACGACAAATAGATATACTTATTATATTTATTTTAAACTCCAAAAATCCGACAAGTCTTTTATAAAATCAATATAATTATTTATATTGTTTCAAACGCCAAATACGCCTTCGCTTTATAAAATAAATATAGTTTTGTATATTTATTTCAAATGTCGAATAACATGATTTCGTTTTACAAAATAAATATAGTTTATATATTTATTTCGGGTATCGAACAAACGAAATCCTCTTTATGAAAATAAATATAATTTATATATTTATTTCGGATATCAAACGAGGACTCTTTATAAAAATAAATATGGTTTATATATTTATTTTCAAACATAACAACTCGACGACTCCTTTTATAAAATAAATATAACTTTTCATATTTATTTTATACGCCTAAACGGCATATACGAATATTTTGAAAAAGATCATACGAAACGCGATTTATAATACGAGTTTTTATATATTATTTTCGCGTAAACATTCTTCTTATACACGTGCGAGTTCTCGAGGCGACTAACGCGGAACTAAGTCCTACAAGACTTATTAATTATTACCGACGAATAGACGAACTAAACAAAGTATAACTTCTTCATTTCATTTAAGCTAACAACTTACCATCGAATCGTTCGATTAACGATTCGGTAGAGCTCGGTGACACGTAGTTTAGTTACTGTGTTTATTTAGAAACTTATAAGATATTCCGTGTTAGGAATATTGTAGAATGCACGCTAGCGAGTCTCATCTTGGAAGCGACATCACGAAGTCGTAATTAGCTAGCTTTGCACATGAATATTCAGGTGAGTTCATAACCCCACTTTTTTTTTACGGTTTTACATTTTTATGAATGTTTTCGGGGTGGAAAGACATGCACGTTTTTCAGAAACATACAAAGTTCTCGATAAACAAAGACTGCATATTTTTAGACAAAGCACGTTTTGCAAGAACATACAAAGCTTTTGAACGAACGAAAACTCATATTTCTAAATCATATTACGAATGGATTTCGAGGAACTCAAATGGTTTACGAATGGGTTATACTAAATATACCGGTTTTTACAAAACAAATACGTATTAACGAAATGGGAATGATTTTCATGAATAGGGGAAGTTAGCCTTAGTGGCTGGGGAGGTTCAGCCTTAGTGGCTGGGGTGAAATACATGTTACAATTATTTAGGACATTTTTATACATGGTATGGTTAGCTTAAGGAGGGTTGGGACGTTCAGATCATGTGAGTGGTGGGTACAACACTTAAAGCCATTAATCCTCGTTGTTAGGACCGAGGGACACAAGAGTGATAGATCTATTTGGGTGTAGCGAGCCTACACCCTTGAGGCCAGGGGCGGCCCATAGAGGTGACTGCGTCTTACAGCCGAGTCCTAGTACAAATTTGCTAGGTTTGAGTTTTCCTGCATCACTTCACACATACCAGTGGCTTTGCAACCCATTGGTGATCTCTTTTTCCTTAATTACTACATACCAGGGACATTTATACATTGGGACGTACTTTAATGATTTATATACATACTCACTTTTACATGAACTCGCTCAACTTTTGTTGATTTTTCAAACTACATTTATTTACAAAGGTTTATACATACCAGGGACGTACATACTTACAGAAATTCTTGATTTTATACAAATTAAATACCATGTTTTATACAAATTTAAGGCATAGGATTATGCGGGCATGGAGTCAAAGTCAGGGTGGGCATTGACGGTTATACGAACATTACAAATACGAGAGTTTACAAATACATGGTTTTACGAACATAATGCGTTACAAATACAAAGTTTCCATATAACTTGGCAAGAAAATGATTTCTAAATTCGTTTTCTCAATAATAGTTCACAAACCGGTTATTTAAAAAGATTTATTTCAAATCTTTTACAAACAAACTATGAACTCCCTCAACTTTATGTTGACTTTTTCGCATGTTTCTTTCTCAGGTTGCATTTCTAAGACAAGACACGGTTGGAATAGGAGAACCGTTGGGGATTCGAGTACTTTGCAGGCGTTCTCTTTCTAGAAAGTCTTTTCTTATTTTCTTCCGCTGTGCAATGAAGATACCGGTCCAGTCACGCCAGCTCTGTTATTTCGGGGTGTGACAGATTGGTATCAGAGCTATAGGTTACAGCGAATTAGGTTTCTGTTGTGATACCTAGGCTCTAACCTCACTTTTCTCTGGGACTTAGACTATTAAGACATTGAATACATACAAAACACCTAGTACTCGAATATGGTCTCCAACCGTTGCCGAAAAACAAACAGTCAAAATTTTGCTTTCAAACATACGCTATTGTGGTGTTTCATACACGGTGCATAAAACAATAAAATACAGTACACAAAACTCTGAGAGTTTAGGAAACATGCATTTAAGACCTTCGGAAACTTATGTTGAATTTCATTAAAGGTCATCACGTAGGAACCGCGAATATTAACTCGGGCACGCACCATTATCCATATTGCCTATAATATTTTAACTTCCCGAGCAGGCAGCCTACGCATAACGAAACGCTAATGCACGAGAATACATGGAACTCAAATTTTTACGTCAACGGATGTCGGGGTACATCACATTCTACGAGGAACGAAATGCTAGTGCACAGGTATACGTGAAACTTAAGCTCTACATCAATGGAGGTTGAAGTACGACACATACGACTATCAAGGCGAGGCCTTTGAAAAGACACGATGGCGCAATTCAACGACGACACTAGATTCCTGTAAGCAGGAGAACTATCGATCAGGAAGCGGCGGTTTGGCATGCGGTCCTGCAACGACACGAATCACTCCAAGGAGAAGACGTATGTCTCCGCATCCCCATATTTCAGTTAACGACGAATACGCTATGTTCGACATTCCATGGTAATGTCACCTAACAACCGGACATCACAGGCAACTCCAGGTAAAGTCCTCAAATTTCTTTTATTGAAATTTCGACTTTCACATTTACTGAGTAGATTTTCGTATCTCTACTCCTCTTAATGGTCATTGTGTCACGATCATTTCTTTCATTATAGTGAATATTCATTTGCGTCATTTCTTGAAAAATTCATTTGTTACGCATGCATCATTTGTTAAGCATGTGGTTTCATTCCAAATAAGCGTTTAACCAAAGTTCGAATATTGTTTCGCTAAATCTAATTATTGATTTGTGATTCGAATGACCTGCATTATTATTCATTGTTGGCTCCTTTGTTATCAAGTCAACATATTTTCTTGAAAATTCTCTTCTTTTCAAGTTACATACATGGTTTTTCGTCGTAACCATGCTGAAATTTCTTTTTGAAACGTATATATTTATTGTTGGATTGCGCTGAAACCAAGTTCAATTGTTTGAACTTGTCCATTACACGTATTCACTTCAGAGCATCATATGATGTATTGGGAGCATCATATTCAAAATTCGTTTTAACAAGTGTTTCATTTGTTCCGAGTCGAAGTAAACTTGTTTGGCATTCGACTCCATTAAATTGATTGTTGATTTCGACCCCTTGTGGTGGTATTTTCACTTATTTGAAGCTTGCGCTAAACTCGTTTACACATCTTATGCATGGATTTAATTATTTATTTATTGATTTAGATTAAATCCGCTTTGATTTATCACATTACAACAGTCTTAACACAATCGTGTGATAAGACAAGGGTACACAAAAATTCATTTCATATTCCGGTGTACCTCCTAAGGGTCCTTTCAACGTCGATCGAATGTTTTGCGATATTCATTGCTTCTTCGTCTTCGATCGAAAACATTATTTCGTTGATGTTCAAATTTCAATTGAAAATCCTATGATGTTGTTAGAAACAAATTTTCATATTTACTTCATCACGCTTTCAATTGACTGCAAAACACAGGTGATACTTGTTCGATCACCCCTATTATTGAATTGTTTCATTCATTGCGACACCTTGTGGCGTCGGTATAACTTGCAGCTTGTGCTGATCACGATCGAGCATTTCATGCAAACTAGTACAATTGAGATTGTTGATTCTAAGTTCATCCAGTGGATGTTATTGCTTCTAGAACTCATTTACTTATTGTGAACGTTCATATGGAATTCGATTGGTCGAAGTTCCTGTTCATTGTTGGATCCTTGTTAACTTAGTCGCACTGGTGACTGTATCATTACGTCTCGTTTCCTTTGACATCAATTACTGAGACACATTTCTTTTAAATCGTTGGGATTCCTATTGTGAAGGAATGCCCTTGAATTCACATGATTTGAATAAGTCTTGATCCGATTTTATGGTCATACACTTTGATACTATTCGTAATTTCCTACACATAACGTAACTCTAAGGAGTTAACGTAGTCTAAATTTCGAGGACGAAATTTTTGTAACAGGGGGAGAATGTGACAACCGGTGATTTACGGCTCCTAATTTCATGATTAACAGATGATTAACGCGATAATAAATAGTGTTTACAACGCAAATTAACTTAATTAGGCCTTTGGAGTGCCTAGGAATGTTTATCCGACTTTACAAGTACGCGTATGAAGATTCGCGTGGAATCTGCGGAACATCAAACGACAACGAATCGAAACCGAACAGAATACTGACGACGCCGACAAATACGGATTTTCTACAAGTATTTTATGCTTATGAAATTAATTTTGTGAATTTATTGGGCTTCCGTGCGACACAAATGCAAACGTGGACTAAAAACGCGGGAGTAGGAAACACATCGGCAACAAAACGGAAGCAACGGAGACGCCTGTCACTTCCAGAACTTACATCTTACGCGATATTTAGCTCTGTAATTAAATTTTAACAATCGCAGTTGAAACCGGCTCGAAAAGCGGATTAAAGACGGCAACGATACAATTTTTCACGATTATTACCGTAATCGACGAACGGGCGTGCGAACAACGACTACCGACCATATTTTATGTATTTTTCTACTAAAATTTTATCTTTTGATGTTAAACGGAGTTTGGGTTTTGACAACGGGTCTCGTAGGAATTACGGGCCACTTACACATGAGATGGGCTTGTAGGCCCTAGGCCCAAGCCCAAAACCCATAAGCCTAAACCCGTGCATAATACACAAGATCTACAAAATCTTGTCAAATATTCTAAATCTTACAAAATCTCTAAAAATCTTAAACAAATCTATACTAAATCCTACAAATCTCTTCAAATCTATACAAAGGATTTTTTGTCTGGCACACAAGATATTCCAAATCTCTACTAGATCTCTATAAGATCACCTCCCCATCTCAGTTTCTCTACTCAAGATCCCAACCCAACACTCACACATTAAACAAACACTCACAAATAACACCTCTGAGATCCTCTTTCTCTCTCGATTACTTTCCCAGGCAACAAACCAACACACCCAAAACTTCATCTTCTTAAAAACCCTTATCTCCTCTAAACTCACACATAATGTGCATACTCCTTGAGAGAGAGAGGGAGCCGAGAAGAGGTGAGAGAGGCGAGATAGGGGCTGGTGATCTCCGGTCGATGACGCAGCAGCAGCCGGCGGTGGCCGGTGACGGTTCTGTGGCTGCGCCGCCGCTCACGTTAGTGGCGGTGAAGGCTTTCACGGCGAAACCACTGTATACCCCCGCTAAAACACCCTTCTGAGCATGAATTTGACGTCGGTTTCTTCAGTTGAGGCGCGGTAGTGGTAGTTCTGATGTATAACAGCCGCAATTTTTGAGGTTTCTGTTTCTCTCCGGTTGTTGCGAGAAGGAAGGGCGGCGACAGCGCCGCCGTACACGTCGGTGGTGTCGGCGGACGGTGTCCGGGTCCGGTGAGTTCACCGTCCCACGGTAACCCATATCTTCCTCTGTTTACTTTTTCTTAAATTGATATCCGAGGATGAAGATGGTGATGTTATGTCAGTTCAGATCGAGTTGTTCGGTTCGTATACAGATTCAGATGTGGGTTCGAGTCTTGGTTCAGCCACTCGGGTCAACACCTGGTCAAAGTCAGATTAGTGCGGTTTTGGGGCCGGTCAAATCTGGTCAAAGGCGGTCAACAAAGTCAACAGTGAGGTTCGGGTCTCGGGCTACGGGTCAGCTTCAGTTTTGGCTCGGTCAACTCGGGTCAAACCCGGTTGACTCAGTCAACTCAGCAAGTCAAACCGAGTCAACTCAGTTGACTCAGTCAACTCAGTCAAGCGACTCGACAGAAGGACTTGGTAAAATTAACGGCGCGTTTATTTTGTTATCTTTATTATTATTATAATTCATTACGTGACAAACGAGCTCGAAACGATTTATTTATAGTTTACGTTTTTGAAAATATTTAGCAAATTTGATATATTATGATTGATTATTGATTGAATTTTGAGAAATAACGACAACTTGTGTTGTCGGGGACGTCCAAAAACAGAGGAAACTCTGCCCGTTTTTCGAGAAAATCCGTAAAATAATTACGTTTTATTAAAACACAAAACAAATCGGAATGTTACTTATCTTTCCTAAAAATACATAGTTACTTCTACGACACTTTACAACGCATGAAAACAACGATTCGAAAATTATTTACGACAAATAGATATAGTTATTATATTTATTTTAAACTCCAAAAATCCGACAAGTCTTTTATAAAATCAATATAATTATTTATATTGTTTCAAACGCCAAACACGCCTTTGCTTTATAAAATAAATATAGTTTTGTCTATTTATTTCAAATGTCGAACAACATGATTTCGTTTTACAAAATAAATATAGTTTATATATTTATTTCGGGTATCGAACAAACGAAATCCTCTTTATGAAAATAAATATAATTTATATATTTATTTCGGATATCAAACGAGGACTCTTTATAAAAATAAATATGGTTTATATATTTATTTTCAAACATAACAACTCGACGACTCCTTTTATAAAATAAATATAACTTTTCATATTTATTTTATACGCCTAAACGGCATATACGAATATTTTGAAAAAGATCATACGAAACGCGATTTATAATACGAGTTTTTATATATTATTTTCGCGTAAACATTCTTCTTATACACGTGCGAGTTCTCGAGGCGACTAACGCGGAACTAAGTCCTACAAGACTTATTAATTATTACCGACGAATAGACAAACTAAGAGTGATAGATCTATTTGGGTGTAGCGAGCCCACACCCATGAGGCCAGGGGCGGCCCATAGAGGTGACTGTGTCTTACAGGCGAGGCCCGGTACAAATTTGCTAGGTTTGAGTTTTCCTGCATCACTTCACACATACCAGTGGCTTTGCAACCCATTGGTGATCTATTTTTCCTTAATTACTACATACCAGGTACATTTATACATTGGGACGTACTTTAACGATTTATATACATACTCACTTTTACATGAACTCGCTCAACTTTTGTTGATTTTTTAAACTACATGTATTTACAAAGGTTTATACATACCAGGGACGTACATACTTACAGAAATTCTTGATTTTATACAAATTAAATACCATGTTTTATACAAATTTAAGGCATAGGATTATGCGGGCATGGAGTCGAAGTCAGGGTGGGCATTGACGGTTATACGAACATTACAAATACGAGAGTTTACAAATACATGGTTTTACGAACATAATGCTTTACAAATACAAAGTTTCCATATAACTTGGCAAGAAAATGATTTCTAAATTCGTTTTCTCAATAATAGTTCACAAACCGGTTATTCAAAAAGATTTATTTCAAATCTTTTACAAACAAACTATGAACTCGCTCAACTTTATGTTCACTTTTTCGCATGTTTCTTTCTCAGGTTGCATTTCTAAGACAAGACACGGTTGGAATAGGAGAACCGTTGGGGATTCGAGTACTTAGCAGGCGTTCTCTTTCTAGAAAGTCTTTTCTTATTTGCTTCCGCTGTGCAATGAAGATACCGGTCCAGTCACGCCAGCTCTGTGTCACACCCGCTCGTAGCGGAAGCGCGAGGTGTGATCTGATCGGTTCTCATTGCATAACAATATAAGTGAACAATACTAAATGAATAAAAACAAGCTCCAATTCCATTGTCATAATTGTTTCGAAAGAACGCAACATAAGTTAACTGTATTTGTTACAAACCATCAAATGAAAATGCGTTTTCATCGTTCTATACATCAAAATGTAAGTCTTAAAATGTCAAGGCTTTGACCACTATATCACCGCAAAGAGGCGGTATATAATGGGCAAACCCTTCAAATGGTGGCATGGAGTCTTGATACTTGTTTTCCTTGAACTGAAATCTTTGCATTGGTCCACTAATTCCCTGAAATACATGTAAGTTTGAAAACATCAACAAAAGTTGAGCGAGTTCATGCAGTTTAGCTGTATAATATGTATCTGTATCAAAACAGTATGTAATATGTATTTGTCTCAATTGTAATTGTATCCAAACTGGATATAAGATGTATCTGTAAAATGTGAGTTGTATAAAATGTATCTGTATGTAATGATGTAGTATGTAAAGCGTCAATGAAATCGTTGATCATTAATGTTTCGCGAGGACATTAATATGAGTGACGAATTAGGAAGCAATCCAACCCTAGACGATTTTATGTCGACTCCTATCGACTGGGACACAAACGCACTCTTCTGTATGGGTCCACGACCAAGAGTGGGGCTCGCCAAAACCCATTAGATCTAGTCCTTTGTTCCTTGGTCCAAACTGGATTAATGGTGCTTATAGTATGGCCCTAATTCGCACATGATCTATGGTGTTTCATTACCTAACTTTAACATACTCTGAACATGTATCTTCCCCGATAGTTGTAAAGTTGTAAAACATTTAAATGAATAGGGGAACATGAACTCACTGTATTGCGTCCTGTGAATAGATGTAAATAAGATCTCACGTGCGGTCGTCCTGAATAGCGTTGCGACCTACAAATGTTCTTATTTTTGTTAGACACTTCGGTCTTTGTAAAGAACTTGAGTACAAGTCTTGTGTCTTCAATATGTGTAAGACTTGTGTGTCTTTACTGTTCGTTAACTGTGTATTCGATGAATGAGTTGTTCAAATGTTCTATATATATTTTCCACCAAATATATATATATAAATGTTATCTTGTATCTTGTGAGTTGTATAGTCGGATCTAATCCGCTGAATTTCGTGTCTTATATGTATCCATTGTATAGTTGTGTTCACAAAAATGGTATCATTGGGCCAAGCCCATGTTTTCAAGTTATTGGGCTTAAATAGTGCTGGGCCTTAAATAATGTTGGGCCTCAATAGTGTTGGGCCTCAAATAGTGTTGGGCCTCCAATAGTGTTGGGCCTCAAATAGTGTTGGGCCTCAAATAGTGTTGGGCCTCAAATAGTGTTGGGCCTCAAATAGTGTTGGGCCTCAAATAGTGTTGGGCTTCAAATAGTGTTGGGCTTCAAATAGTGTTGGGCTTGAATTGGGCTTGAATAGTGTTGGGCTTGAATAGTGTTGGGCTTGAATAGTGTTGGGTATGTTTAGTATTTGGGCTTAGCCCATGAATTTATGTTAAGCCCATTATGAAGATAAGCCCATTAAGAAAAATAGCCCATTAAGTAAAATAGCCCTTTAAGTAATATAAGCCCATTTGTTATAAAAATAGCCCACTAGTATAATAAGCCCATTTATTTTTATAAAAACCTTTTTATAAAAATTTACTAAGTATACTTGTTAGTAAATAAAAACATACTAGTTTTTATAAGTTTATAAACATCCGAAATTTGTTATCGATAGGATACTTATATTTCGTGTCGATAAATCGTCTAAACGTCGTAGTAACTCCTCGGATTGGCAATTTACTCATGTAGTCGTCCGTCGTTCATTTTAACCATAAATGGTGTCCGATTATTCGAATCGTCCGTAACTCGTTTTAAGGCGTAAATATGTGAAGTCTTGTAGGACTTTTGTTATAAGGTGTTTTGAGTTTAAATGTGACATTAGGTACAAGTTCCTACATTGATATATATAACTAATACATCACACAAAAATTGTTAAAGTAACCAAATATATATTTTTAAGAAAATATATATTTTTCTTGTCTTTTATTTTATAAAAACTTTCTTTAACAACCTTTTTATTCTTGAAGAGATTTACTCAAAAATGTGGTTACTTTATAAAATAAAGTTTTTATGAAAAATGGCTATATAACCTTTGTATTTTATCTTAACCATGTTTCATAAACATATCATTTTCTTCATCAAATCACCACCAATTTACTCAACATCTTAACTAAATTTATGAGACTTTTATAACATGAAATTATCAAGATGATATCCAAATCATGTAGGGTTTTAACCATGATCATTTCATATGCTAACAAGTTCAAAAACCAAGTTTAATTTTAGTTTTAACAACTTTTATAAAAATCTCTAGTTGTATGTTACTTTTTATAATCTTGTGAAAGTCTTGTTTTTAAATAAAAACCCTTAGTACTTTCACAAGATCAATAGTTATGATCATCCATTTAATCCTTTATGTTAAAAAAAACCTTTAACATAAACATGCATAATTTTTAGATCATATCTTAAAACATCTTCTAACAATTTATTTGTATCACCATCATCATAACAAGACTAAATATGCATATAACAAGTCTTAGATCACAATATAAACCAACATAAATGTATCATGATTATTATCTTTGCTTCTTTGTATTTTCTTCATGTTTATTATGTATGATTTCTTGGTTATTATTAGTAATAATAACAATCATAATCATAATATATGTAATAAAAAAAATAGATATAGAAGCTTACTTCTAGCACTAGGCTAGGGATGATCTTGGAAGATTATTAAGAACTAAGAAGATGATGATCTTGATGGTAGAACACTTTTGTATGGATGAAAACCCTTCCTTTTACTTCCAAAAGCTTTAGATCACCTTATGTTACTTGGAAATCCATGTTGATCATGAAGGAGGTAATAAAATAAAATGGGTTTATGGTGTTCTTGGTGGAAAATGGTGAAAGAAAATTAGAGCTTTTGTGTGTGAAAAAAAAATAATAAGGTGAAAAATGGTCTTGAAATGATCTAGTTACTTAGTTAGTAAGTTACTAATTAATCACCAACATCATCCACTTGAACAAATGGAGTAAATATCTAGATATTTGCAAGTTGTTAATGAGTGTGGGACCCACATAACAAAAAAAAAAACGTTAATATAAGGGGGGGGGTCATGCTTGGTGATTTGTTTCTAATTATTTCAAGTGTTAGAATTTGTAGACAAATGTTAGGAAGTTTAGGTGTTCAAGGATTACAATTTTTCGAGATGATTCATGACTTGAAATGTTTATTAACTAGCTTTACAAGACCAAAAATAATGTTCACTAGTTCGCTACATGTGTCAAAATATAGTTCGGCTCGATGTATAGCGCTCGTTTCGCAAGTAGATAGTCGAAAGGTACGCTTAAGGAAGTTGTAGGAAAAATTCCAGTTATGTGTGTAATGGATATTCCATAATTATTTTTATATGGAATTGGTGCCTAAACATCAATTTTTGCATCTTGTAATAAAATACAATTGCTGAATTTTGCGGAAAATTCATGAAATGGTCACTTTTAGCGCATTTCGGACAGTTTTTAGTGCTACCGGACATCGGTAAAATATTAACCAAACTCTTGTATTCCCATAAAGGGTTTAATATATAATTGATGTTGGACTATCGTCCGAGTCCTAAAGATGTAATTTAGATGATTTATGCGGATCCTGAGTTTTCGTCAGCACACTAGTTCACTAGGTACTACTCTAGTTGTTTTCGATGAATTGTTTGCACTATTTCAAATGTACCCAATAAATATGAATAATATGCATCATAAATGAATATTCCTTGAGTGTTCTAAGATGTATATCATGTAATCATGCAGTTCGAATATTCAAAACACATACTTGTATAATGTAAATCATTGCTTTAAATGTACGTAAATTACCAGAAAGTGGCGGTTGTCACATTCTCCCCCTGTTATTGAGAATTTCGTCCCGAAATTCAAGATGAGTCATCCTTTGCAGGATTGTTCTCAAACAGGTGAGGATATCTGACTTTGATTTGATCTTCACGTTCCCAAGTATATTCGGGTCCGTGTCGAGAGTTCCAACGAATTTTTACTAATATGTTACGACTCCTTTGTATTTTCTGGACCTTCCGGTCTATGACCTTAACAGGTGCTTTGTGAATTGGAGTTTGTCATCAATGTGAATCTCATCCTCCGAGATGATAACCGTTTCTTATGTTGGACTCTTCTCAAGATTCGACACTTGAAATGTGTCGTGTACTCTACTTAGTTCTTCTGGTAACTTCAGCTTGTAGGCAACGGTGCCAATCTTTTCCAAGATTTCAAATGGTCTAATGTATCTTCGGTTAAGCTTTCCACGTTTACCAAACCTTGATACGCCCTTCCAAGGCGAGACTTTCAACAAGACTTTGTCTCCAACCTCGAAAGATAATGGTTTCCGTCGCTTATCTGCGTAGCTCTTGTGTCAATCGCGAGCCGCCTTGATACGGTCTCGGGTCTCAAAAATTTTATCCGTAGTCTCTTGGACTAGTTTCGGACCAATTAATTAACTATCGCCTGTTTCCGCCCAACTTAGCGGAGAGCGACACTTTCGACCATAAAGAGCTTCAAACGGGGTAGCTTGTATACTAGTATGGTAGTTGTTATTGTAGGAAACTCAACTAAAGGTAGATGAGTATCCCAATTGCCGCCTAAATCCATAACACATGCGCGAAGCATATTTTTGAGTGTTTGGATTGTCCGTTCGCTCTGGCCGTCAGTTTGTGGATGAAAGGCCGTACTTAGATTCAAATGAGATCCAAAGGCCTGTTGAAATGATTTCCAAATTCTTGAAACAAAACGACCATCTTGGTTAGAGATGATTGAAATAGGTACTCCATAACGAGCCACTATTTCCTTGAGATAGAGTTCCGCTAGTTTCTCAGTACTATCCTTCTCCCGAGTCGGTAAGAAGTGTGCGGACTTTGTCAATCTATCGACGATTACCCATATCATGTCGTGGCCGTATGAGGTCCTGGGTAACTTCATAATGAAGTCCATCGTAATTTGTTCCCATTTCCAAACGGGAATCTCGGGTTGTTGTAACAAGTCAGAGGGATTTTGCTACTCGACTTTGACTTTCGCGCAAGTCAAGCATTCTCCGACATAAGTCACGATATTACTTTTGAGGTTAGGCCACCACTAGTATTCTTTCAATACTTAGGCCTATGTGCTTCCTCAAAATATCATCTCGAAGGCCGCCAAAGAATGGAACCCAATTTCGACCCATAAGGTATAAAGTTCCATCTTCTTTCAGCACTAATTGTTCCTTCATGCCTCGAAGAGTTTCTTCTTGAATATGCTCTTCCTTGAGCGCTTGTGAATCATCTTCTCTAATGCTTGAACTCTTAGTATTCTAACTCGCTCCTTGCGGCTCAAGGCGTTAGCTACAACGTTTGCCTTGCCCGGATGGTACTTTATTTCACAATCATAGTCTTTCAACAATTCAACCAATATCGTTGACGCATATTTAATTCTCTTTGGTTGAATATGTGTTGAAGATTTTTATGATCCGTGAAAAATAATGTATTGAGTACCATATAAATAATGTCATCATATTTTGAAAGCGAATACCACCGTACCTAACTCAAGGTCGAGAGTGGTATAGTTCTTCTCATGAACTTTTTAATTGGCGCGACGTGTACACGATAACTTTTTCACGTTGCACGAGTACACAACCCAATCCTTGATGCGAAGCATCATAGTTTACAACAAAGTAATCGGTATCGTCGGATAATGATAAGATTGTAAAATGCTATGCACCAATCTTAAGAATTAGTTGTAATGTTATATCTTGTTTTTCGATTTGGGGCGAATTTATTGTCTTTAACAACTCTAAAATGGTTCTCAAATGTTGCTCATGTTCATCAGTCGATCGAGAGTATATCAAAATGTCGTCAATAAACACTATGACGAATTTGTCGAGATACGGCTTGCACACACGATTCATTAAATCCATGAAGACCGCTGGTGCATTTGTTAAACCA
This sequence comes from Helianthus tuberosus, assembly GCA_030545235.1. Classification (NCBI taxonomy): domain Eukaryota; kingdom Viridiplantae; phylum Streptophyta; class Magnoliopsida; order Asterales; family Asteraceae; genus Helianthus; species Helianthus tuberosus. The sequence continues at coordinate 26,965 of JARYGA010001236.1, forward strand.
AAAGGCATAACGAGAAACTCGTAATGACCGTAACGAGTCTTAAAAGCCGTTCTCGGTATGTTTTCCTCTTGAATTCGTAACTGATGATACTCCGATCGTAAGTCTATCTTAGAGTAGAAGCTAGAACCTTTCATAAACCATTTGAGTTAGTTGGAAATTCATTTGTAACATGGTTTAGAAATATGAATTTTCGTTCATCGAAATGTTGTGCATTTTTGCAAAACTTGCATGTCTTTCCACCCCCAAAACCTTTATAAAGATGTATAGTGGTAAAGAGTAGGGGTTATGAACTCACAACATCCTTATTTGGTCAACTACAAGGTTCAAAAGGTGCTAATCGACATGGAGATTTGGCTATGGGTGCGGCTCCCGGTACCAAGTCGATGTAAAACTCGACTTGTTGATACGGTGGTAGTCCTGGCAAGACTTCAGGAATTTCTTCAGGAAATTATTTTATCAAAAGAATATCTGTCAGCTGTGGCCCAACGGCCTTCTTGTCTACAAAAAGTGCTAGATAGGCAATACAACCTTTCCGTAAGCACTTATGTGCTTTCATGCCATTGATGATCCGCAATGGGGTGTCGCGCTTCTCTCCATGTATCACAAGTGTCTCTTCGTTCAGTAGTGGTAGGCGAATGATCTTCTCGTGACATAAGACTTTGGCTAGGTTATCGGATAACCAATCCATGTCAACCACTACTTCGAAAACACTCAACTGAACGGGGAAGAGATCGCTATTGAATTTTAGCTCTGGACTCGACTAGTTTACTTTTTGCCAATTCTATAGAATGAGGAGACGTCTAGCTTACTTGACTCTAGGCCAAGTACATTTTAAATTCTGTGTGGCGAGGACTTCACTGTATAGTCTTAGGAACCCTATGTTTAAATGTAGGATAACCCAATCCATATGTTTAGATGTAGGATAACCCGATCCATATGTTTAGATGTTGGATATCCTAACCATATGTTTAGATGTAGGATAACCCAATCCCTAATTGTAGTTAGGACAATCCCGTCCCTAGCCAAGAAACTCATGTAGGTGAAATGTTGAGATGAAGCTAAAATTGCCAATTGTATAAAATAACATGGATGTGAAATGTTGACGAATAGGATACATACCGGTGGCCCTTAATGATTTGATATGTCTCAGCTAATTACCCATTAGCTAACTTGATATAGTAATGTGTGTCCAACATGACTCTAATTTTAGTATATGCTTAACATTTAAAAGCAATGGCTAAGCTCGGTGTTGGTATTAAAAGAATTGATACATGATGATCGTAGAGTGTACGTACTCATGACTTCATTGGGATTTTGTGTAGTATTCATAGTTCTAACCACACACACTCTTATTCACATTTAGGATTTCGACAAGTTACCAGCATACATCCTGGTACCAAAATCGTTTATGGCAGCAGTTGCCTTCATTTCTCTCATGGCGAGAGTTATTGTTTGAGTGATTGAGGTAGGGAGGGATGATGCTGTCATGCTTCGGATCTCCGAGGCTAAACCCGAAATGTAACACTCAGTGTGTTTGAATTCGGGTGTTTCCCAGTATGGAACAACCCTTGAGAGACCGTGAAAGCATCAAGTGTAACCATCAACATTGGCTCCAGTTATGATCGAGTTCTTTTATAAAATCATATGAAAATAGATATGAAATCAGATGATATCAAAGAATGATATATGGTTAAATAATAACCAAATGAAATGTAGTGTATAATATATATCATGCCTTGAAATCGAATATCATGTCTTGTGTATAAGATGTCGTGTCTTGTCTTTGTCGAAGTGGTTTGGATAACACCACGATATGCAATATAATATAAGCACTTATATATAGGAAGTACCAGCGGCGTATCCACCATGCTTTTATCATATTACACACGTCTCATCACTTACAAATAACCACCAAAAATGTCTTATGTATACCAACGTCAAATGATATGTATAACAATGTCTTGCGTAACAATGTCATGTATAAAACATGTCTTGTGTAAAAGCAATGGTTTTCAACACATAACTTTTAACTTAAACAATTGATTCTTTTGGCGCCCTGATCTTTTTAATACACACTATTAAAAGAATCTAGACATGTATTTGGATAAATAAAGTCTATCATGTGCCCAAGAATGAAGAATGCAATCAATCGGTCATGGAAACCTCAAGATCGCATTGTTCATATATGTTTGAATAAATGATAATGTGGATTACCAAAACCAAAAGGTGTAATGCCTCTTGCATGTATTGGTCATATGTCTAAATGGAAAAAGAAGAATAATTCGTTCAGGAGGGGAAACCAACCCATGGCCTCCGTCCCTATAATATGGGTTCTCTACTCTATGACCTCAATCGTCCGAAGTAGAGAAAATCCTTTGTCTTATTTGTTCATGTGACAATTATGGTAATAGTGCTTGAGTTTCACGAGCTCTAGCAAGATTATTAGAATCTCCAAAAATGTAGAATAGAATGTAATGAGGGAGTTGCAGCATGGCGCATGCCATACCATCCCTTGGAAAAAGACAAATGTCAAACGACGGAATTTATTGTATCACTTCCAATAAATATGATAAGGTGGAATATGATAAAGTAAGGTAAGGTAAAGTAGGATAAAGTGTCATAGACACCCTGGAACCAACCCATGTTCAAGAATTTCGAGAATGTTGAGGAAAATCCTCCATGAGTAGCTAACACGTTTTGTTTGTTTAAATGACTAGTCTCAACTGAATCGTGATATAGATCGAATGTTAGGTGTGAATAAATATGTGTCGTCTTCCCGTATTGTATTGTATTGTATTGTATTGTATTGTATTGTATTGTATTGTATTGTATTGTATTGTATTGTATTGTATTGTATTGTATTGTATTGTATTGTATTGTATTGTATTGTATTGTATTGTATTGTATTGTATTGTATTGTAGGGCGTTATACTAACCACCCCCAGTTCGTGTTTTACTAGATAGGGAGAATTGAATCTCAAGTAATAACTTAAGAATTTTGAATGAATAGTGATCATTAGCTTGACCCGCAGAGTCTACCAGAATTCCCATGCACTACAAGTTGTTATTACGTGGGCCCCCGTAATAATAAATTGTCTTGCATGGTCACCCTAGCATTCTCTCATTCAGAGCAGGCGATCAGTCAGAGAGAGGACACTATTGTTTATATACCTTCAACATAGAAGGAAACTTCGTGATAGTTCACGTGTCAACGTCCGTTGTTGTTACTCGCAGAACGGTACGCCGTTAGGTGAAATAGAAATGAAAAGAATCTGTAACAATAACAATTGAAGAGGCACCTTCAAGATGAGTACTTCATCTTCCTTGTAAGGACAAGAGTATATCCACCTTGATTAGTATGAGTCACATGGATCTCGTCCCACTAATGGAGTTGTTGTCCAAGGTTACCACCTTCGCCTCATCGTCATTATCATGGTCAGGCATCTCAGCATTCGCGAGAAAGCAACCATATTTTACGGAATTAAGTTTAAGATTTCACTTAGGAATCATGTTCGCCATAAGCTCCGCAGTAGACGTGAGGTCGATATTTTCACCGTGTGAGTAAAGAATAATAATAGAGTTTGAAGTCGAAGGTATTTTGTTCTTGGCAAAATATTTCATGCAACATATATATGAACCACCTATATATATAATCATGTAAAATCCTATCAATCAAGGATTTCTATCTTGTATAAGCTGAACTTGTAAACTGTTTATAATGCATAAACTGATAATGTAATGTATTGTAGGCACATAGTCTATTAATGTATTGTGTCTGTTTCTCATAGACTTCACCCATGGAAATGTCCTCGCTTGATTTATGTGAAATGAATTTTTGTTGTAGTGGACCTTGAAAAATGTTTATGCAATGAAAACCTTTTGACTTGTCCAATTTTATTTATAATCTGTTCAACATGAACAAGAGGTTTTCGTGAGAGATCCCTAGTGATTGTAGACTTAGACTCGAGAAAGAATCCTGGTTCACTACAATCGATGCTCTGATACCAATCTGTCACACCCACTCGTAGCGGAAGCGCGAGGTGTGATCTGATCGGTTCTCATTGCATAACAATATATGTGAACATACTAAATGAATAAAACATGCTCCAATGCCATTGTCATAATTGTTCAAAAGATCGCAACATAATTTAAGTACATTGTTTACAAACCATCAAATGAAAATAAGTTGTCATTGTTTTATACATCAAAATGTAAGTCTTAAAATGTCAAGACTTTGACCACTATATCACCGCAAAGAGGCGGTATATAACAGGCAAACCCTTCAATAGTTGGCATGGAGTATTGATACTTGTTTTCCTTGAACTGAAATCGTTGCATTGGTCCACTAATTCCCTGAAATACATGTAAGTTTGAAAACATCAACAAAAGTTGAGCGAGTTCATGCAGTTTAGCTGTATGAGATGTATCTGTAAAATGTGAGTTGTATAAAATGTATCTGTAAAATGTGAGTTGTATAAAATGTATCTGTATGTATGATGTATAAACTGTATCCACAACATGTGAGTTGTATAAAATGTATCTGTATGTATGATGTAGTATGTAAAGCGTCAATGAAATCGTTGATCATTAATGTGTCGCGAGGACATTAATATGTGTGACGAATTAGGAAGCAATCCAACCCTAGACGATTTTTATGTCGACTCCTATCGACTGGGACACAAACGCACTCTTCTGTATGGGTCCACGACCAAGAGTGGGGCTCGCCAAAACCCATTAGATCTAACCTTTGTTCCTTGGTCCAAACTGGATTAATGTTGCTTATTGTATGGCCCTAATTCGCACATGATCTAAGGTGTTTCATTCCCTAACTTTAACATACGTTGAACATGTATTTTCCCCGATAGTTGTAAAGTTGTAAAACATTTAAATGAATAGGGGACATGAACTCACAGAATTGCATTCCGTAAACTGTATGTAACTGTAACCTCATTTGCATTGTCCTTGAATTGTATCACAACCTACAAAGGTCCTGGAATTGTTAGACACTTCGGTCTTTGTAAAGAACTTGAGTACAAGTCTTGTGTCTTCAATATGTGCAAGATTTGTATGTCTTTACTGTTCGTTAACTGTGTATTCGATGTATGAGTTGTTCAAATGTTATATATATATTTTTCACCAAATATATATATATAAATGTTATCTTGTATCTTGTGAGTTGTATAGTCGGATCTAGTCCGCTGAATTTCGTGTCTTATATGTATCAATTGTACACTTGTATTTTCACTAATGGTGACATTGGGCCGAGCCCATGTTTTCATGTTGTTAGGCCCAAATAGTGTTGGGCCTAAATAGTGTTGGGCCTCAATAGTGTTGGGCCTAAATAGTGTTGGGCCTCAAATAGTGTTGGGCCTCAATAGTGTTGGGCTTAAATAGTGTTGGGCTTCAATAGTGTTGGACTTCAATAGTGTTGGGCCTCAAATAGTGTTGGGCTTCAATAGTGTTGGGCCTCAAATAGTGTTGGGCTTCAATGTTATTGGGCCTTGGCCCATATGTTTGGTATTGGGCTTAGCCCATGTGTTTTGATAAGCCCATTGTTAAGTTAAGCCCATTTATTAAAGAATAGTCCATTAAGTAATATAAGCCCATTTGTTATAAAAATAGCCCACTAGTATAATAAAATAAAAACATACTAGTTTTTATAAGTTTATAAACATCCGAAATTTGTTATAGATAGCATATTTATATTTCGTGTCGAAAGATCGTCTAAACGTCGTAGTAACTCCTCGGATTGGCAATTCACTTATGTAGTCGTCCGTCGTTCATTTTTGACCATAAATGGTGTCCGATTATTCGAATCGTCCGTAACTCGTTTTAAGGCGTAAATATGTGAAGTCTTGTAGGACTTTTGTTATAAGGTGTTTTGAGTTTAAATGTGACATTAGATACAAGTTCCTACATTGATATATATAACTAATACATTAAGTAATACATCACACAAAAATTGTTAAAGTAACCAAATATATATTTTTAAGAAAATATATATTTTTCTTGTCTTTTATTTTATAAACACTTTCTTTAACACCTTTTTATTCTTGTAGAGATTTACCCAAAAATGTGGTTACTTTATAAAATAAAGTTTTTATGAAAAATGGCTATATAACCTTTGTATTTTATCTTTAACCATGTTTCATAAACATATCATTTTCTTCATCAAATCACCACCAATTTACTCAACATCTTAACTAAACATATGAGACTTTTATAACATGAAATTATCAAGATGATATCCAAATCATGTAGGGTTTTAACCATGATCATTTCATATGCTAACAAGTTCAAAAACTAAGTTTAATTCTAGTTTTAACAACTTTTATAAAAATCTCTAGTTGTATGTTACTTTTTATAATCTTGTAAAAGTCTTGTTTTCAAATAAAAACCCTTAATACTTTCACAAGATCAATAGTTATGATCATCCATTTAATCCTTTATGTTAAAAACCCTTTAACATAAACATGCATAATTTTTAGATCATATCTTAAAACATCTTCTAACAATTTATTTGTATCACCATCATCATAACAAGACTAAATATGCATATAACAAGTCTTAGATCACAATATAACCAAACATAAATATATCATGATTTTTATCTTTGCTTCTTTGTATTTTTCTCATGTTTAATATGTATGATCTCTTGGTTATTATTAGTAATAATAACCATCATAAACTTAATACATTTGTAAAAAAAAAAAATTAGATATAGAAGCTTACTTCTAGCACTAGGCTAGGGATGATCTTAGAAGATTATTAAGAACTAAGAAAATGATGATCTTGTTGGTATAAGACTCTTGAATGGATGAAAAAGCTTCCTTTAACTTGTAAATGCTTTAGATCACCTTATGTGCCATAAAACTCCATGTTGATCATCAAAGAAATGATAAAATGAAATGGGTTTTTGGATGGTGTTCTTGGTGAAAAGATGAAGATTGAAAGAGTTCTTATGTGTGTGAAAGATAAGGTGTAAAAGTATGATAAATATCTAGTTACTTAGTTAGTAAGTTGTTAATTAATCACCAACATCATCCACTTGCGCAAATGGAGTAAATATCTAGATATTTGCAAGTTGTTAATGAGTGTGGGACCCACATAACAAAAAAAATCGTTAATATGAGGGGGGGTAAAGTGTAACATTTTTATAAAAATGTCTTAAACATGTAGATATTTTGGTAATTAGGCTAAGTATGGTGATTAGGGTAATCTTTCACCATTAGGGGGTAATTAGTGATTCGGAACATAAATTAACATTAACTAGTTCACTAAACTAGTAGAAATCATGTTTTGATACTTTGAATGCTTTTCGTTTCGTCGTTGGCTAGTTTACGGCACTTTTGTGGCGTACCGACGGAAGTTTGCCGTAAGTTGTCATTCCGCATTTAAAAGATGTATGAAGTTATTTTGAATCCCAAAATAAGCTTAACTAGTTCACTACATGTGTCAAAATATAGTTCGGCTCGATGTATAGCGCTCGTTTCGCAAGTAGATAGTCGAAAGGCACGCTTAAGGAAGTTGTAGGAAAAATTCCAGTTATGTGTGTAATGGATATTCCATAATTATTTTTATATGGAATTGGTGCCTAAACATCAATTTTTGCATCTTGTAATAAAATACAATTGCTGAATTTTTGCGGAAAATTCATGAAATGGTCACTTTTAGCGCATTTCGGACAGTTTTTAGTGCTACCGGACATCGGTAAAATATTAACCAAACTCTTGTATTCCCATAAAGGGTTTAATATATAATTGATATTGGACTCTCATCTGAGTCCTAAAGATGTAATTTTAGATGTTTTCTGCGGATCCGGAGTTTTCGTCAGCACTCTAGTTCACTAGGCACTACTCTAGTTGTTTCGGTGAATTGTTTGCACTATTTCAAATGTACCCAATAAAAATGAATAATATGCATCATAAATGAATATTCCTTGAGTGTTCTAAGATGTATATCATGTAATCATGCAGATCAAATATTCAAAACACATACTTGTATAATGTAAATCATTGCTTTAAATGTACGTAAATTACCAGAAAGTGGCGGTTGTCACAAAATACCTGTGAGATACATAGGTTTTGTAAAAATAGAATTCATGACTTATGTTTAAGAAAATGTTTAGTCATGAACCTTGTAATTTGCTTTGTCTTGTAAATCATTTGAAAAGTGATAAATAAACCAAATGATATATATGTATAAAAGAATAACACATGGTTAAGTGGATAACCATGTGAAATGAGTTTGTATAAATTAAGTTGTTTGTAAAACAATGTATTGTGAAAAGCATGTTATTTGTATAAAATGTTATATGTCCAAATTTAAATGATTCAAATAACGCTACGATATGTAATACCATACAATCACTTATATATAGGAAGTACCAGCGGCGTATCCACCATGCTTGTATCATATTACACACGCCTCGTTACTTAAATCACTTACTCAAACCAAACCAACAATGTAAGATGTCTATGTTTAAACCAATTGCCAAACGTATTGAATAATATGTCAAAATGTTTATGTCAAGATGTAAGTCATGTAATGTATAACCAATGTCAATAATGTTTATGTGTCAAAGGTAAATCATGTAATGTGTAACCAAAATGATATGTATGGCTAGTGAAATATATCAACTAAACCATATGCACAAAAACAAAGTATTGAAGTAAAACATGGTTTAAATCAAAGCTATGTTTTGTGGAACAAATGCATGCTATACTGATATAAACATCTATGCGGTATTGTGAGAATGCATACATCCAAGCCTTGAGACTGTGGCGATAAACCCTTAAACAAATTACAGGTTTATCTAAGTTATGTGTATCGAATTCGGTCATTCCTTTCATCCAAACCTACCCAGGATGTCCGGAACGGGAGTTGTCAATTGCTATGGTACCACTACCTACTAACGAACGGCGTGATCGGTGTTAATGAATGTATATTAATCCATCAAAACAAACCAAATATCATATCAAAATGTAAGCATGTGATGAATAATAAATGTACTAAGTATGCACACAATGGGCATACATAGCATAGAATGTAATGTAAAATAATGTACTAAGTACGCACACAATGGGCATACATAGCATAAAATGTAATGTAAAATAATGTACTAAGTACGCACACAATGGGCATACATAGCATAAAGTGTAATGTAAAATAATGTACTAAGTATGCACACAATGGACATACATAGCATGAAATGTAATGTAAAACAATGTACTAAGTACGCACACAATGGGCATACGTAGCATAAAATGTAGTGTAAAACAATGTACTAAGTACGCACACAATGGGCATACATAGCATAAAATGTAATGTAAAACAATGTACTAAGTATGCACACAATGGACATACATAGCATGAAATGTAATGTAAAACAATGTACTAAGTACGCACACAATGGGCATACGTAGCATAAAATGTAATGTAAAACAATGTACTAAGTACGCACACAATGGGCATACATAGCATAAACACAATGAAATCATGTACTATAAATGTACTAATGAACATAGCAAGTATATGATGTGAAAACAGGAAAGCATGAAAGTAACAAGTAGGCACATGTGTTTCACCCCAAAATGTTTGGAAAACAGTAAAAGAGGGGTCTATGTACTCACTTGAGATTGCTTAGTAGTCCTTGAGTAACAACCAAACAATGCTAGAGATCACGGATATCAAACGACACCTAATATAGGTAACTATGTTAATATACCGGACCTAAATCGGAGGATTTGATAGAATGAGGGTTCGTAAACCAAACGAGTATGGAGACTCGTGTAATATGGTTTAACAAAGCCCACATACTAAAATGAAACCTAACCTAAGTGCTTAGGACTCATTACGACCCGTTTAGGTAGCTTATGCTACTTTAACGCGTCGTTCGCGTAAAACGCGTTCGGAATGCCTAACTAGTCCTATGATAAGTAAAATATGCCTTAACATGTCTAATATTGTTATCAAATCAGTTTAGATACCAAAAGTTATGTTACATATGCTTAAAATGAATTTTGGCGTAAAAAGGGCATTTTGGTAATTTACCTAAGGCATATAAACTACCTATCATACAACGACTTAAACGAAGCAACCATAAGGTATAACCTCGGAAGGTTATTCACTATATACTATGGTCACCTAATGTGTTTGGTCGGATCCTAATGATCGACCAAACGGGTCGGGTTCGAAAGTATAAGCGATTGTTTAGATCGCTTACCTTACGACCCTATATAAGCACTAAACTAAAAGTGATGAGCTAAGCATGTTAAAACATGCCTAACTATGTTTAGAAAATAGGTTTGGTATCAAAACAAACGGTTTTGATACCCAAGAGTAGTTTGGTTACAAAATACGCACGAATGCGCATTTTGGCCGAAACTACGACTCGTCACTGAGCCTAGATAACGTGGTAATTAGTAGGTATAGTCACTAAGGACTATGACCATCGTGATTACGCTCACGTTATGAAGTTCAAACGAACTTCGCATTGACCATAAACTGGTCAATGTAGAAAGTCAAACAAAGTTTGACTTTCGGACTCGAAAAGCGATAAAAGAACGAAGGAACACTTACAAAGGGTCCCCGCAAGATTTGATTCCAAGTAATCTCAGGTAGGAAGTGAGAAATCACAACCACTTAGAGAAAAACTCAGATCAAATGTGGGTTTGCAAGGAGTGGGGGTTGGGTATTTATAGGAAAACCAAGACCGTTAGGATCGTTTCTTGAAAAACGTGCTTCGATCTAGGTCGTCCAAGTGTTGAAATGTTATGGTGCATCATTTTGCCCCCCACCACAAGAGTTTGACATGTGGCATTGGCCTTTGGGGTGTCTAAGGGCTGTTAACAGCTAAAAAATGGCTTTTGCTGATCAGAAGGGGCCTCGCGTGATGCCAAGGGGGCTAGGTGTCACGCTAAGGTCCCCCTGATCAGCAAACACTTTCCAATGTTTCCATTTCAGTCCCCGTTGTGTATTAAGGCCATTTCCGATATGTTTAAGGCTCGTTAAGCCATTTTCAAGGCCATAAAATGATGCCTAAACATTGTGGACATGAAACATGCTCAAAAATATCCCGGATGTCGTTTCGTTTGGTAGTACGATCGCGATGTTCGCTTAATTACGACGGAATGCGCATAAGCGCGAAAAACGATCCAAATTGCGCGACGAATGGATTTTTCTCATGCCAAACACTAAAATAAAATATTTTAGTGCTTACATAAATTTTTGGATGTCCGGATGTATTCAGAACGTAAGTTATGCGCGAAAGTGCAAACTTGTGCACTTTTTGACGCTTTTAGTCCCTGAATGACCCAAAAGTTTATTTTAGCACACCGAACCCCTCAAAGGCTATTCCTAAGCTATATAAAGGATATTTTAGGTGTGTTTAACTTATGGTCATGTTCCGGAATGTTCGTTACAGTTCAAATTGGCATACTTTCGCAGTTTGTCAAATTTAGTCCCTGTAGGCGAATTAACTTTTTTTTGCCATACCAAAGCCTTCAAAACTTATTTCTAAGTTATGTAAAGGTTATTTAAGGTATGTGAAGCCTATTTCACTATTCCGGAGTGTTCGTTGCATTAAACTGGTTATATTAACGCATCAGTGCGCGTATAACCTTCCAAAAAGCGATTTAGAGCCCGAAATCGAACCAGAATTGATATGTGCAAATGATACACATATTTGTACAAATCCCAAGTATGAAATAAAATATTTCATTGGTTTGGTATTTGTTTGATGGTCGCAGTGACCCAGGTGTCACAGTCTCCCCTACTTTAGGAAATTTCGTCCCGAAATTATTTAGAGGAAACTTGTGAGAGCTTGAAACATGAAGTTGAAAAGACAAAACAATACTGGTTAAGGTTCTGAACTTCCAGTAACTTTAAATAACATCATGCTTACAATGTAGGAGGGACACTTATATAATAGTCTATTAAGCGTTATTGGTGCGTCCACCGTACCTTCATTACATCGTTCACATTTTGTTATTGTGGTCGCTATCGGTTCTTACACATAATAAGTTTTACTGGATTTCTGTGCACTGAATTTTATAATTACGTACGCGTCCATAATTACACAATTCCTTGCATAGTCCACACAGTCTATTTTATAATGTGTAGGGGAAAACCAAATGAACAAATCTTGTGATGAATGTGACTAGACCACCATAGGGTCCCTTTTATTAAATCAATAAATGATTTTAATAGACAACCAAGGAGTCTTTTCAGCTTATATCATCACATGTCATTCTTAACCAGATTTTTGAATCAATCTTTTTTACTAGACCACTAAAAGGGTCTCTTATGAAACATGGAGTGGTACTATATAATCCAAGGGTCTTAACTATTACATAGAAGCCCATTAAGGATTTAAGGTAGTACCTTTTTGAATATCCTACTACGAATCCCTCATATGAAGATATGAAAGATTCTACGAGGATTTGGATAACGAATATCCAGAGTATACAAAAACACAAAATGCATAAAAGAAAACACAAGATGCATAAACACATAGTCATATAACCACAAAGATTGTTTATCTTGATCTTTAGTTTGTTAATTTGTTTTGCTAATAAAGCACATGTATTTAAAGCACACTAGGAATCCATCTCGTGGATTTCATTTGGTACTTTAAACATTATCAAGAATCTAACTATAAAGATAGAAGATTTTTAAAAGAAAAATTCGATTTCGATTATAAGGAACCGAAATGTTCGAATTTAGGTACATAAGGAATCCAATTAAGGACTCTGATTTGAATGATAATCATCCACAATGGTCTAAATGTGAAGATAAAAAGATCCCATATGGATTTTAGAAGTTGAAGATGTTTTGAAACCTGTTTTGAAACCTTGCACTGGATGTGCTTAAGTCAAAACATGAAGTAAAAATGCTTATGAAGTTGAGATGCTAGATATGTCAAGGCGATATATGAAGCAGAATCTGAAAGTTAAGTCAATGTATGAGGAAAAATATTTTTGAAAACTATGCATGGGGTTCTAAAAAAAATGTGTTCAATGTTTTTGAAACCTTATATATAATACCTTTCAAATCATAAAGTAGGTGTATTAGGTAGGTATATATTTATAAAAAAAATTGTTTTAAAATCATGCGAGATGAATTTTGAAATTATGTATAAGGTTTTTGAAAAACATGAATGATGCTTTTCGAAATCATGCACTTGATAAGAAAATGTACTGTGTTAATATTGTCTTCAGACTATATGAAACATTTTGAAATTATGAAGGTTGTTTTTGAAAACATAGCCAATGTTTTTGAAATAACATAGACAATGCATTTAAAAAAATTGTTTTCAAACTATATGAAGTGTTTTGAGATCATGAAGATTGTTTTTGAAATACTTGTACTGTGTATGTTGAAAAATCAAAATGTAATGGGTATGAGATTTGAAAATACCCTTAGTTATCTAACCAAAGATTCAAAGGCATAGATGTGCAGAAGCATGTTTACTCATGATGTCACTTTATTTTCTGTACTTTGTTTCTTAGAGTGAAACGAGTACTTAAAAATTTCGAGGGAATCATGAGCGATCATTTGAAAGAGAGAATCACAAGAGTAGTTTGTAAGGAACATAGTTCCTTAATATAGGTATCATAGAGAATTTCCATTTACTCATGTAACTACACTTGTATATCAGAATTGTGAAAAACAATTTATTTATAATCAAAACAGATTGTTTCACATTACAAGAAATAGAAGAAACAAAAGCATAAGACAACAGCATCTTCTAATCAGCCAACTGCTCATCCGTGGGTTGGATTTTCCTTAGCAAGCTTCGGGCATTTATTCATGACATGACCCATCTTGCCACAGTTGTAGCACGATCCAGGCTGAAAGCGAGCTTGAGCAGGATTGGCTTGTGGTTGATTTGGACCACCTTGGTTCGGGTTACATCGACAAGCACTTGCCAAGTGACCAATTCGCCCACATGATACACACAGACGACATTGTAAGTGAGCTTGGTGATGCCCATTACATTTGTCGCATATTGGTGCCGTTCCCTTGTATTGCTTCTTAGCAGGTGGCGTTGCCACCCGGATGGGACCTGCTTGATTTGGTACAGCTGCAATTGAGCAAACCCTTGCTGTATGACCTATAAGTCCACAAATCTGGCATTTGCGGCACTTCACACTAGCATGATGATAAAGGTTACATTGGTTGCACAAGGGTGCAGTTCCATTTTATGGCTTCCTAGCAGGGGGTGAGCTGGTTGGTTGGGGATGGCTTTACCATTGTGAGCGACCATGGCGAAGTTCTGAGAAGCCTTTCGCTTCTTTGACTTCTTAGGGGATCGTTCATCCATGGTCTTTGATTCCTCGGTTGGTTTCTTGGCTGGTGGTGCTGGCTTGACTTCTGCTTCCTTTGGTGGCCCTTGAGTGGCTTCATTGTTGAGACGAGACATGGCAATGCCTAATTCAACAGTCTTCAGAATTACTTCGCCTATTCGCTAGGCAAATTTGGCAGTCTGCTCGGATATCTGCGCATCGTTGCGATGAAGAGACATTCTGGAGTAAATGAAGGATATAGGAGGAAACAAATGAAGTGTTATCGGTAAATAAAACAAAATGACAACGCATAGAAATTGCGATCATTTGTTTGTTACCTAAGGCAAACAAATGAGACGGTGACTAATCAAAGTAAGCGGGTCATATTAATGTATCGCGAAGACATGCTTTAGCCTATAAGTGGACACTCACCCCAAGAGTTCCCAGGTAAGAGTGACTGGTCCGATTATGTGGATTTGTACGAACACTCTAGCCTTAGACAGAAAACCCAGAGTACAGGCATCCACTCTTCGAGATTGCACGCGTTCACACTATAAGACCCAAACTTTGACGAGGGTTTTGAAAATTCAAAGGGGTTCAAAACCTAGTAATCAATCATCCTAGAACAGATGATTAGTTTTCAAAGCGGTTTTGAAATTTGTGTTCTTGTTGTGGTTGTCGCCTAAGGATAGGTGACAGTATTGTTTTATGACTAAACGCAAGTAAACTCGCGTTAGGGTCCTAGGAAGGTTATAGACTAGGTCAAAGCATTACTAATAACCTAATTCCCTATAACCATGAGCTCTGATACCAACTTTTCTATCACACCCCGACCACGCAAAACAACAAAACGTGGTGGAAAACGTCGGGGAGTGTAGTAACAGAATCATTGTTTCATAACACATGGAAATTGAAATATTGTTTTATTGATTAAAAGAGTTACAATGTCTTGACAATCAAAGAAATATAACATAATATAACTAGTCTTGCATCTTTTATTGTCACTAAAGCCCAAGTCCGTCTAAGTGTATCTTGATAAATCCTATGCATCATATCCTGAAACACATGTGAAAATAGGTACGTCAGCATAAAAATGCCTGTGAGATACATAGGTTTTGTAAAAATAGAATTCATGACTTATGTTTAAGAAAATGTTTAGTCATGAACCTTGTAATTTGCTTTGTCTTGTAAATCATTTGAAAAGTGATAAATAAACCAAATGATATATATGTATAAAAGAATAACACATGGTTAAGTGGATAACCATGTGAAATGAGTTTGTATAAATTAAGTTGTTTGTAAAACAATGTATTGTGAAAAGCATGTTATTTGTATAAAATGTTATATGTCCAAATTTAAATGATTCAAATAACGCTACGATATGTAATACCATACAATCACTTATATATAGGAAGTACCAGCGGCGTATCCACCATGCTTGTATCATATTACACACGCCTCGTTACTTAAATCACTAACTCAAACCAAACCAACAATGTAAGATATCTATGTTTAAACCAATTGCCAAACGTATTGAATAATATGTCAAAATGTTTATGTCAAGATGTAAGTCATGTAATGTATAACCAATGTCAATAATGTTTATGTGTCAAAGGTAAATCATGTAATGTGTAACCAAAATGATATGTATGGCTAGTGAAATATATCAACTAAACCATATGCACAAAAACAAAGTATTGAAGTAAAACATGGTTTAAATCAAAGCTATGTTTTGTGGAACAAATGCATGCTATACTGATATAAACATCTATGCGGTATTGTGAGAATGCATACATCCAAGCCTTGAGACTGTGGCAATAAACCCTTAAACAAATTAAAGGTTAATCTAAGTTATGTGTATCGAATTCGGTCATTCCATTCATCCAAACCTACCCAGGATGTCCGGAACGGGAGTTGTCAATTCCTATGGTACCACTACCTAATAATGAACGGCGTGATCGGTGTTAATGAATGTATATTGATCCATCAAAACAAACCAAATATCATATCAAAATGTAAGCATGTGATGAATAATAAATGTACTAAGTATGCACACAATGGGCATACATAGCATAGAATGTAATGTAAAATAATGTACTAAGTACGCACACAATGGGCATACATAGCATAAAATGTAATGTAAAATAATGTACTAAGTACGCACACAATGGGCATACATAGCATAAAGTGTAATGTAAAATAATGTACTAAGTATGCACACAATGAACATACATAGCATGAAATGTAATGTAAAACAATGTACTAAGTACGCACACAATGGGCATACGTAGCATAAAATGTAATGTAAAACAATGTACTAAGTACGCACACAATGGGCATACATAGCATAAAATGTAATGTAAAACAATGTACTAAGTATGCACACAATGGACATACATAGCATGAAATGTAATGTAAAATAATGTACTAAGTACGCACACAATGGGCATACGTAGCATAAAATGTAATGTAAAACAATGTACTAAGTACGCACACAATGGGCATACATAGCATAAACACAATGAAATCATGTACTATAAATGTACTAATGAACATAGCAAGTATATGATGTGAAAACAGGAAAGCATGAAAGTAACAAGTAGGCACATGTGTTTCACCCCAAAATGTTTGGAAAACAGTAAAAGAGGGGTCTATGTACTCACTTGAGATTGCTTAGTAGTCCTTGAGTAACAACCAAACAATGCTAGAGATCACGGATATCAAACGGCACCTAAAATAGGTAACTATGTTAATATACCGGACCTAAATCGGAGGATTTGATAGAATGAGGGTTCGTAAACCAAACGAGTATGGAGACTCATGTAATATGGTTTAACAAAGCCCACATACTAAAATGAAACCTAACCTAAGTGCTTACGACCCATTACGACCCGTTTAGGTAGCTTATGCTACTTTAACGCGTCGTTCGCGTAAAACGTTTTCGGAATGCCTAACTAGTCCTATGATAAGTAAAATATGCCTTAACATGTCTAATATTGTTATCAAATCAGTTTAGATACCAAAAGTTATGTTACATATGCTTAAAATGAATTTTGGCGTAAAAAGGGCATTTTGGTAATTTACCTAAGGCATATAAACTACCTATCATACAACGACTTAAACGAAGCGACCATAAGGTATAACCTCGGAAGGTTATTCCCTATATACTATGGTCACCTAATGTGTTTGGTCGGATCCTAATGATCGACCAAACGGGTCGGGTTCGAAAGTATAAGCGATTGTTTAGATCGCTTACCTTACGACCCTATATAAGCACTAAACTAAAAGTGACGAGCTAAGCATGTTAAAACATGCTTAACTATGTTTAGAAAACAGGTTTGGTATCAAAGCAAACGGTTTTGATACCCAAGAGTAGTTTGGTTACAAAATACGCATGAATGCGCATTTTGGCCGAAACTACGACTCGTCACTGAGCCTAGATAACGTGGTAATCAGTAGGTATAGTCACTAAGGACTATGACCATCGTGATTACGCTCACGTTATGAAGTTCAAATGAACTTCGCATTGACCATAAACTGGTCAATGCAGAAAGTCAAACAAAGTTTGACTTTCGGACTCGAAAAGCGATAAAAGAACGAAGGAACACTTACAAAGGGTCCCCGCAAGATTTGATTCCAAGTAATCTCAGGTAGGAAGTGAGAAATCACAACCACTTAGAGAAAAACTCAGATCAAATGTGGGTTTGCAAGGAGTGGGGGTTGGGTATTTATAGGAAAACCAAGACCGTTAGGATCGTTTCTTGAAAAACGTGCTTCGATCTAGGCCGTCCAAGTGTTGAAATGTTATGGTGCATCATTTTGCCCCCCACCACAAGAGTTTGACATGTGGCATTGGCCTTTGGGGTGTCTAAAGGCTGTTAACAGCTAAAAAAATGGCTTTTGCTGATCAGAAGGGGCCTCGCGTGACGCCAAGGGGGCTAGGTGTCACGCTAAGGTCCCCCTGATCAGCAAACACTTTCCAATGTTTCCATTTCAGTCCCCGTTGTGTATTAAGGCCATTTCTGACATGTTTAAGGCTCGTTAAGCCATTTTCAAGGCCCTAAAATGATGCCTAAACATTGTGGACATGAAACATGCTCAAAAATATCTCGGATGTCGTTTCGTTTGGTCGTACGATCGCGATGTTCGCTTAATTACGACGGAATGCGCATAAGCGCGAAAAACGATCCAAATTGCGCGACGAATGGATTTTTCTGATGCCAAACACTAAAATAAAATATTTTAGTGCTTACATAAATTTTTGGATGTCCGGATGTATTCAGAACGTAAGTTATGCGTGAAAGTGCAAACTTGTGCACTTTTTGACGCTTTTAGTCCCTGAATGACCCAAAAGTTTATTTTAGCACACCGAACCCCTCAAAGCCTATTCCTAAGCTATATAAAGGATATTTTAGGTGTGTTTAACTTATGGTCATGTTCCGGAATGTTCGTTACAGTTCAAATTGGCATACTTTAGCAGTTTGTCAAATTTAGTCCCTGTAGGCGAATTAACTTGTTTTTGCCATACCAAAGCCTTCAAAACTTATTTCTAAGTTATGTAAAGGTTATTTAAGGTATGTGAAGCCTATTTCACTATTCCGGAGTGTTCGTTGCATTAAACTGGTTATATTAACGCATCAGTGCGCTTATAACCTTCCAGAAAGCGATTTAGAGCCCGAAATCGAACCAGAATTGATATGTGCAAATGATACACATATTTGTACAAATACCAAGTATGAAATAAAATATTTCATTGGTTTGGTATTTGTTTGATGGTCGCAGTGACCCAGGTGGCGTCGGTATAACCTGCAGCTTGTGCTGATCACGATCGAGCATTTCATGCAAACTAGTACAATTGAGATTGTTGATTCTAAGTTCATCCAGTGGATGTTATTGCTTCTAGAACTCATTTACTTATTGTGAACGTTCATATGGAATTCGATTGGTCGAAGTTCCTGTTCATTGTTGGATCCTTGTTAACTTAGTCACACTGGTGACTGTATCATTACGTCTCATTTCCTTTGACATCAATTACTGAGACACATTTCTTTTAAACCGTTGGGGTTCCTATTGTGAAGGAATGCCCTTGAATTCACATGATTTGAATAAGTCTTGATCCGATTTTATGGTCATACACTTTGATACTATTCGTAATTTCCTACACATAACGTAACTCTAAGGAGTTAACGTAGTCTAAATTTCGAGGACAAAATTTTTGTAACAGGGGGAGAATGTGACAATCGGTGATTTACGGCTCCTAATTTCATGATTAACAGATGATTAACGCGGTAATAAAAAGTGTTTACAGCGCAAATTAACTTAATTAGGCCTTTGGAGTGCCTAGGAACGTTTATCCGACTTTACAAGTACGCGTATGAAGATTCACGTGCAATCTGTGGAACATCAAACGACAACGAATCGAAACCGAACAGAATACTGACGACGCTGACAAATACTGTCACACCCCCAAAATCCACACGCGGAGTATCACCGCTTGGAGGCGTGACTGACCAGGATCAAGCCACCAATCATATTGAACATAACAAGTATTAAGTAAAATTCAACCACACAATATGAAAGGTGTTTCAAATCAAAAACGTAGTTAAGTGTTTAGCGGAAGCATAATTGTAAAACCCAATGTAAGTATTAAGTACGAAATAAAGAAATGTTTTTAGCATGGCACACACTGACATGTCCCACAACGACTGCGCCTCCCTGTGCAAGCTCCATGAGTACCTAACGTCCTGCAAGGCATGTAACAACGAGTCAACAACAAAGTTGAGCGAGTTCACAGTTGGTTGTTTAGTTATAGCATTCGTTTCGTAAATCATTTGTTCGTTCTGTAACCCATGTATCGTATTAATTCGTATCGCGGTCTCCCAGACATGTTTGCGAAGATTAGAGGGGGCTTCCCATGTGTTACTAGACCGTGCGTATCGACTACTACAAAAATGTAAGTGGTGCCCTAAGTTAATGTCTATCAGCATTGACCCTTTTCCCATAGTCCATTAGTACACGCCCATCCGACTGGCACGGTGTGAGGTTTGTTAAACCTAATAGCGCTATTAACTAATGACCCGCTCGCCATAGGCCTCGGCGATTAAGTCGATATAAATGAGGGACTTCAATGATAGAGGTTTGGTCCAGTGTGTAATCTTGGCATCCTACCCATGGAGGATGGTTGTAGTTACTGTTTAAATCATTTACCCATTCCCAACCCTTGGGAATCCCATGCCTTGGAAAGAGTGTGAACTCACCTTGGTTTGCTCGGTATGCTAAAAATTACACGCTCACAAATAATCAGTCACGACCTATAGTACGCACGTATATAAAATCAGTTTTCGTCCGAAACGATTCACATGCAATCTATGTCACAAAGTGTGCTTAGGCAATCATTAACAAGTAGCACAAAATAGTTATTTCATGTTCGTACAATTCATGTTTCACGTAATTGAGTTTTCAGTCTATTCTAACATGGGTTATCAATTAACAGGTTTAACAGAGTTAACATGCAACAGAATTAACGTATCAACAGAGTTATCGTTCTAACAGAGTTAACATGCTAACAGGGGTGACATACTAACATAGTTAATAAACTTTACAGAGTTAACAGTTAACAGGGTTAATGACTTAACCGAGTAAATGTCCAGAACACTCGACGAAATCACCACTGGCGAAATCACCTAGTGGCGAAATCCCTTCAGGTGACGAAATCCCTTGGGCGACGAAATCCCTTGGGATTTCGTCGAGATGTATTTTCGTCGGGGTGGGGGTTTTCGTCGGGTACATCATCATCAACAGCATCAGTTACGTGCGACAGAACCCTAATCATTAGCATATTCAACCAAACATATCCTTGAAAACAATCATTAGACACAATTATGAGATCAT
Organism: Helianthus tuberosus; assembly: GCA_030545235.1. Taxonomy (NCBI): domain Eukaryota; kingdom Viridiplantae; phylum Streptophyta; class Magnoliopsida; order Asterales; family Asteraceae; genus Helianthus; species Helianthus tuberosus. Next base: position 48,144 of record JARYGA010001236.1, read on the forward strand.
CGATTGACGAGAGCATTTACTGATTGCATTCAATCTATTACACATATATGACTTTTCATGCAAATACACTTAATCACTTCACATGTCTTTTGATTTTAATTTGACCAAACACCAACCTATTACAATTCTATTGGACCGAGATAATGGATCTGACAACCGTTTCTGGATCTATTGATACAAGAATTCTTATGATGTCACAGTTGACTTTACTATACAACAATTTAATTTCAATTCATGAAGCCTTTCATGTGATGATATGACAACAAATATTGAATGCAATAGAATGATTGGGCCGATTAAAAGTCTGATTACATGAACTGATGCACACCAAATTAATGAAATTGACTTTCTAAAATCGATGCACACTGATATTCATGTGATTACTTGAAAACCATTGGACCTAGCATTACATACAAATCGATTCAATCATATGCTCACAATCATTACACACTAACCGTTAATTCATGATGTCAACAAATAATCAAGTGATTTAAATCAAGTAATCATAAATGGTCGATTACTAACCTACGGAAAAGACAGTACTTCGATCGATGTATGGGACTCGAGTGCTCAAACTGCCGTCGGGTTTCAAAGGTGGACGAGAGAGAGTGTGAGAGGTGATTAGGGTTTTGCTAGATAGTTTTTGCGTGAAGGTTAATAACTAAATATCAAAGTTGATCACTACTGGGCCGAAGCCCATATGCTTTTCGTTGGCCTGCTCTTGACGAAAACACTTATGTGTTTTCGTCCAAAAGTGTTTTCGTGAGGAGGGGATGTCAGCAAGGTTTCAACATCTTTGTTTTTAAATATAAAATAATTATAATACAAAATATATATATAACACTTATACACATATCATGCACACCACAATCTACAAGCAACCCGTATATTGCACATCAAGTAAACATAAAAACATACTTGTAAATAAGTAATAAGTTAAGTCGAATAGAGAGCTTGAAAACTCAGGTTGTCACAAATACAGATTTTCTACAAGTATTTTATGCTTATGAAATTAATTTTGTGAATTTATTGGGCTTCCGTGCGACACAAATGCAAACGTGGACTAAAAACGCGGGAGTAGGAAACGCATCGGCAACAAAACAGAAGCAACGGAGACGCCTGTCACTTTCAGAACTTACATCTTACGCGATATTTAGCTCTGTAATTAAATTTTAACAATCGCAGTTGAAACCGGCTGGAAAAGCGGATTAAAGACGGCAACGATACAATTTTTCGCGATTATTACCGTAATCGACGAACGGGCGTGCGAACAACGACTACCGACCATATTTTATGTATTTTTATACTAAAATTTTATCTTTTGATGTTAAACGGAGTTCGGGTTTTGACAACGGGTCTCGTAGGAATTACGGGCCACTTACACATGAGATGGGCTTGTAGGCCCTGGGCCCAAGCCCAAAACCCACAAGCCTAAACCCGTGCATAATACACAAGATCTACAAAATCTTGTCAAATATTCTAAATTTTACAAAATCTCTAAAAATCTTAAACAAATCTATACTAAATCCTACAAATCTCTTCAAATCTACATAAAGGATTTTTTGTCTGGCACACAAGATATTCCAAATCTCTACTAGATCTCTATAAGATCACCTCCCCATCTCAATTTCTCTGCTCAAGATCCCAACCCAACACTCACACATTAAACAAACACTCACAAATAACACCTCTGAGATCCTCTTTCTCTCTCGATTACTTTCCCAGGCAACAAACCAACACACCCAAAACTTCATCTTCTTAAAAACCCTTATCTCCTCTAAACTCACACATAATGTGCATACACCTTGAGAGAGAGAGGGAGCCGAGAAGTGGTGAGAGAGGCGAGATAGCGGCTGGTGATCTCCGGTCGACGACGCAGCAGCAGCCGGCGGTGGCCGGTGACGGTTCTGTGGCGGCGCCGCCACTCACGTTAGTGGCGGTGAAGGCTTTCACGACGGAACCACTGTATACCCCCGCTAAAACACCCTTCTGAGCATGAATTTGACGTCGGTTTCTTCAGTTGAGGCACGGTAGTGGTAGTTCTGATGTATAACAACCGCAATTTGTGAGGTTTCTGTTTCTCTCCAGTTGTTGCGAGAAGGAAGGGCGGCGACAGCGCCGCCGTACACGGCGGTGGCGACGGCGGACGGTGTCCGGGTCCAGCGAGTTCACCGTCCCACGGTAACCCCTATCTTCCTCTGTTTACTTTTTCTTAAATTGATTTCCGAGGATGAAGATGGTGATGTTATGTCAGTTCAAATCGAGTTGTTCGGTTCGTATACAGATTCAGATGTGGGTTCGAGTCTTGGTTCAGCCGCTCGGGTCAACACCGGGTCAAAGTCAAATTAGTGCGGTTTTGGGGCCGGTCAAATCTGGTCAAAGGCGGTCAACAAAGTCAACAGTGAGGTTCGGGTCTCGGGCTACGGGTCAGCTTCAGTTTTGGCTCGATCAACTCGGGTCAAACCCGGTTGACTCAGTCAACTCAGCAAGTCAAACCGAGTCAACTCAGTTGACTCGGTCAACTCAGTCAAGCGACTCGACAGAAGGACTTGGTAAAATTAACGGCGCGTTTATTTTGTTATCTTTATTATTATAATTCATTACGAGACAAACGAGCTCGAAACGATTTATTTATAGTTTACGTTTTTGGAAATATTTAGCAAATTTGATATATTATGATTGATTATTGATTGAATTTTGAGAAATAACGACAACTTGTGTTGTCGGGACGTCCAAAAACAGAGGAAACTCTGCCCGTTTTTCGAGAAAATCCGTAAAATAATTACGTTTTATTATAACACAAAACAAATCGGAATGTTACTTATCTTTCCTAAAAATACATAGTTACTTCTACGACACTTTACAACGCATGAAAACAACGATTCGAAAATTATTTACGACAAATATATATACTTATTATATTTATTTTAAACTCCAAAAATCCGACAAGTCTTTTATAAAATCAATATAATTATTTATATTGTTTCAAACGCCAAACACGCCTTCGCTTTATAAAATAAATATAGTTTTGTATATTTATTTCAAATGTCGAACAACATGATTTTGTTTTACAAAATAAATATAGTTTATATATTTATTTCGGGTATCGAACAAACGAAATCCTCTTTATGAAAATAAATATAATTTATATATTTATTTCGGATATCAAACGAGGACTCTTTATAAAAATAAATATGGTTTATATATTTATTTTCAAACATAACAACTCGACGACTCCTTTTATAAAATAAATATAACTTTTCATATTTATTTTATACGCCTAAACGGCGTATACGAATATTTTGAAAAAGATCATACAAAACGCGATTTATAATACGAGTTTTTATATATTATTTTCGCGTAAACATTCTTCTTATACACGTGTGAGTTCTCGAGGTGACTAACGCGGAACGAAGTCCTACAAGACTTATTAATTATTACCGATGAATAGACGAACTAAACAAAGTATAACTTCTTCATTTCATTTAAGCTAACAACTTACCATCGAATCGTTCGATTAACGATTCGGTAGAGCTCGGTGACACGTAGTTTAGTTACTGCGTTTATTTAGAAACTTATAAGATATTCCGTGTTAGGAATATTGTAGAATGCACGCTAGCGAGTCTCATCTTGGAAGCAACATCACGAAGTCGTAATTAGCTAGCTTTGCACAGGAATATTCAGGTGAGTTCATAACCCCACTTTTTTTTTTACAGTTTTACATTTTTATGAATGTTTTCGGGGTGGAAAGACATGCACGTTTTTCAGAAACATACAAAGTTCTCGATAAACAAAGACTGCATATTTTAAGACAAAGCACGTTTTGCAAGAACATACAAAGCTTTTGAATGAACGAAAACTCATATTTCTAAATCATATTACGAATGGATTTCGAGGAACTCAAATGGTTTACGAATGGGTTATACTAAATATACCGGTTTTTACAAAACAAATACGTATTAACGAAATGGGAATGATTTTCATGAATAAGGGAAGTTAGCCTTAGTGGCTGGGGAGGTTCAGCCTTAGTGGCTGGGGTGAAATACATGTTACAATTATTTAGGACATTTTTATACATGGTATGGTTAGCTTAAGGAGGGTTGGGACGTTCAGATCATGTGAGTGGTGGGTACAACACTTAAAGTCATTAATCCTCGTTGTTAGGACCGAGGGACACAAGAGTGATAGATCTATTTGGGTGTAGCGAGCCCACACCCATGAGGCCAGGGGCGGCCCATAGAGGTGACTGTGTCTTACAGCCGAGGCCCAGTACAAATTTGCTAGGTTTGAGTTTTCCTGCATCACTTCACACATACTAGTGGCTTTGCAACCCATTGGTGATCTCTTTTTCCTTAATTACTACATACCAGGGACATTTATACATTGGGACGTACTTTAACGATTTATATACATACTCACTTTTACATGAACTCGCTCAACTTTTGTTGATTTTTCAAACTACATGTATTTACAAAGGTTTATACATACCAGGGACGTACATACTTACAGAAATTCTTGATTTTATACAAATTAAATACCATGTTTTATACAAATTTAAGGCATAGGATTATGCGGGCATGGAGTCAAAGTCAGGGTGGGCATTGACGGTTTTACGAACATTACAAATACGAGAGTTTACAAATACATGGTTTTACGAACATAATGCGTTACAAATACAGAGTTTCCATATAACTTGGCAAGAAAATGATTTCTAAATTCGTTTTCTCAATAATAGTTCACAAACCGGTTATTCAAAAAGATTTATTTCAAATCTTTTACAAACAAACTATGAACTCGCTCAACTTTATGTTCACTTTTTCGCATGTTTCTTTCTCAGGTTGCATTTCTAAGACAAGACACGGTTGGAATAGGAGAACCATTAGGGATTCGAGTACTTAGCAGGCGTTCTCTTTCTAGAAAGTCTTTTCTTATTTGCTTCCGCTGTGCAATGAAGATACCGGTCCAGTCACGCCAGCTCTGATATTTCAGGGTGTGACACACATCACCACCATCTTCATCCAACTTCCATCCATTCTAAGGTGTACACAAGGTGTAAGGAGCCATACAGGAAAGCTTGGTGGACTTGGAGATCGAAGGACCTCTTCCATTTGCTATTATCCACCACATTTGTCACCTTCACCTTCTTGTGTTCTTCCCTAGCCCTTGTGCTAGTAGTAAGCTTCTTGTCACTTGAATTTACTTCTCATTTAGTTGGTTAAAAGATGATATGTGATGATAATCATGAAGAACACTAAAGAACATAATCAAGAAACATGAACATAAGCTTGATATATGATGAAATCTTGATGAAACTAAGTTGTTTATGTTGATCATTGATTTGTTTGTAAAGATGATGTTAATCATCATAGCATCTTGCTAAATCATGATTAAAAACATAGTTTAGCAAGATGAGAAATGTAAAAAGTTGTAGGATGAAAGACCATCCACCCCTAAATCATGAACTTGAAAAGAATACTTGATTTCTTGAAAAATAATAATCCAAGTGAGTTAATAATCATATTGATCTAAGATTTATGAATGGTTTTCCAAAAAGAACCATGTTCAAAATATGATTTTTAGTAGATCTTGGTTCTTACTTAAACATACACTATTTTTGGTGATAAAACAAGTGTAGAAACACTTGTGAAGCAAGAAGATTTCATAAAGAAATGTTTTTGTAAAACATGTTTACAAGTTGTAAACACCTAAATCTTTCAAGAATGAAACTTTTAAGGAAGTAAACACATTTTAAAGGGTAACTAAACCTACTAAACACACTACCAAGTTACTACAAGTTTTTATGAAAGTTCAAGTTCATGTTGTTAGGTAAATTACTTGATTTTGGCACTTGGTAAGTGTTGAATGAATTGTTGATTGATTGTGATGATTTTAAAAAGAAAATGATATGCTTTGATAGCATGGACACCTCCATTTTTAGGGGAAACTATGGCAAAATTTTCTAAAAATATAAACACTTAGAAAAATATTTTCAAACAAATATTTACAAGTGTATTTTGATCATGAGTTTTCAATATAAACTTTGCCATAATTTTTGTAACAAAAATACAAATATTGGAGGTTGGTTTTTATAAATAAAATTGGGTAAATATATATTTAGAATATATATACATTAAAGACATGATGTGTGTGATTACTTGTATACTTTGTGTATTAGTTATATTGATTTAGGGTTTGAAATAATATAACTTAACAAATACCAAGAAATTACAATCCAAAATATTACCAAAAATCATATGGAATAATATAAGTTACACACAAAATATTGTGAAACCGAACTAGAAAGGTAACTTACCAAATATTCCGGAAAATATGCTTATAAATATATTTTTGGTAAATGATATTTTGGATACAAAGAAGTAAAAATATGATTTTTCCAAATATTACCAAGTTATATCATATTTTTGACAAGGAGAAAATATATTATTTTTGGGAAGTAAATATATATTTTCCTAGAATTTTTAGAAGATATATGATTTTTGGGAAAAATATATATTTTCTTGAAATACATTATTTTTGGACAAAATAAGTTTATATATATTTTCTGAAGTGAGACTTGAAAATATATTAATTTGGAACTACAAATAAGTTTTTTCAAAAGAAAAATTATGAATAATTTTTCTAAGTAATAAAACATATATTTTGGAAATGTGTATTGGATATTTATTCCGGAATAATTAATCAGAAGTTAAGTATAAGAATACTTAACAAATACAAGAATATGAATATACATGTATGAGATACCCCCATCCTTGGGAAGGAAATATAAGTATAAACACTTGAGAAGTCGAAATATTGTTTAACAGTTATTCCAAAAATTTATAAATATAATTTAAGTCAAAATATTAATTATTTTGACAATAATTATATTGGAATGATATCAGAAACGTAACTCAAAAACATTAATACTAAGACAAGGCACGACCCGTTCGTCTAATAGACGTTAGTACATTGTAGGTAGTCGTGTTTGCTGAAGGGATTTGAGTTACGAGTACTGAACACGCAAGTCAGTGAGTTCATGTCCCCCTTTTCTTTAAACTGTTTTGTTTATTAACTTCGGGGTTGAAATACATGTTACAAAAGGATTACATACAAATACAATTGGTATGGTTAGCCTAGGAAAGTACCATAGATCATGTGAATGGGTAGGCGCATACTTGAGACCATTAATCCTCGTATAAGGACCGAGGGACATGAGTGATAGATCTATTTGTGTGTAGCGAGCCCACACCCATGAGGACCAGGGTGGCCCATAGGGTGACTATGTCTTCCAGCCGGAAGCCCGGTACAAATTTGCTAGGTTTGAGCCTTCCTACGCCGTCACACATATCAGTGGCCTTGCAAACCATTGGTGATCTTTTCCTTGTTTGCTTTCATACCGGGATTTACAAACATACATACACTGTTTACAAAGGTTTCATACATATACACAAACACATGAACTCGCTCAACTTTTGTTGATGTTTTTAAACTACATGTATTTCAGGGAATTAAGTGGATCTGGCGGGTGTTTGCATGTTTCAAGGTGCGTCATGAATAAAAGATGTCATCCGAAGTCGTAGGGTTTAGGAGATGTATCTTAATCCTGGACGAGATACATGGTTCTAAACTCGGTTTTATTTAAGGTCTTTTGTCGAGTCTTCGTGAACTCATTTAAACATGTTGTGGTTTGTAACTTAAATTTGGAGTCTACGTTTCAGACAAGTATGTTGTGGTATTTTCAAACTTAAATTTATGGATGAACATCTTATGGTTTTATCATATAGTATTGTTATGATTGAATGCTATGGTATTAAGAAAGTCACACCATAATCACGCTTCCGCAAAAGTCAGGGTGTGACACAAATAACATTGTTTTATTAATAACAGAACTGATTAGAGTTTGTACAATGATTATAAGCACAGATGTCACAAGCTTCATTCACGTTTAATCATCATCTTTCTTCATCTGAGACACCTGAAGATCAGCATCATCATCACTCATTCCATTCCGAGTTCCATTTCGAGAACATCTGAAACACAAATCATCTTTCTCTGTATACTTTATCAGAGACACCTTTTTTCCGAAACACTCATCATCTTCATCACTGTTCATCATCCTGACACCCTGTTATTTATCTTGTTCATCATCATCTTCAATATCATCGGTCATCACCATCCTCACCTTTTATCACCGACTACGACATTCATCATCTTCATCACTGTTAACCACCATCGACCATCGACATTCCACCGTCGCTCACTCACGTATTTAAGTCGTCTGTAAAGGATTCCACCGCTCGCTTGATGGGAATTGTAATTCAAGGCGGCCAACACGGCTCGTCTGCCACGCGAGCTTAGTATACGATACTGTGCCTTTAGGGGCCGAGGCCCCTACTGCTGGCCGGCAAACAGGCGATGGGCAAACGCGTTGCTTCTAGCCGGGATATCGGCGTATGATTTCATGGTCTTACATCTTGCGTTGATAGATAGCCAACATCTGAGGTTTCGGGTCTTTATACTGGTGAGTCATCTGGGATATCAGGGTTATCCTTCTGTTGCATCCAAATTATATGCAGACCTAGGCACAGTCAGGATATCTTAAAAGAGACAAAAAAGGCCAAAAACCTTAAAAGGAAGAAAATCTCACAACGAGAGAATTCCGTGTGTCACACCCTCATTTTTTCCACTATGCGGAGTATCACCGCGAGGCATGCGACTGACCGAATCATGCCACCAATCATATTGAACATTCAAGATAAATAAAGCAAAACCAACATTACGAATGCGATTAGTGACATCACATTTAAAGTATTAAAATAAAGTTAAAGTATTTAGTGGAAGCATTAATTACAAGTCTATTAATAGTTTAAAAAAATAAGTTTTCAAAATAGGAGTCCAACAACGGATTCTAGATGACGCTACACTCCTCCAAGCAGACTCCAACGCAGCACCTAAGGACCTGCAAGCATGCAGTAGTATATCAACATAAAGTTGGCGAGTTCACGGTTTAAAAAGGGTTTTCTTGTTTATCCCAAAAACATTAATTATTTAAGTTACCGGTTATAAAACATGCCACGAGGAGCTACCCCATGTAAGCTAGTAAACTGTGTGGAACCGAAACTGAGACTATAGTGCATTTGCCCTTGATCAATGTATATGATCATCAATTGGTTATAAGGCCATACTAGTTCACTCCCGTCCTCCAAGGCATGATGTGAGGTTTGTCAAACCTAATAGCGCTATCAACTAATATCCCGTTCGCCTTATCTAGCGACTAATCGGTATAAGTGTTAGGGACTTCATGGTAGAGTTTCGTTTAGTACACTAGAAACATGAATTATGAGTATTATTTAATTACTATTCCGTTTCCCTAGAATATTAGGTTCCCAAATCCACCGGGAATACATGCTTTAAGTGGTAGTGTGAGCTCACCTTTGATTGCATGGTAGATAGAGTATTTATCCTAAGTTTGGTCAACCACGTCCTATTATGGTTACCAATATTAGGACCATATACAAGTAAGTAACATATGTTATACACGTATTTCAATCAAGTGTCATATAAATAACAGTTAATGTATATTATACCAAATATGTAAGTATCATATACTCAAAACAGTGGTGGTGTGCGGTTTCATAAGGATATGGGCTTCTCATAGTGTGCGGCCCAACAGGAGTGTACGACCCACTAGGATTTAGCCCAAACACAACAATGTGTGGCCCACTTGTCAGTGTGCGGCCCACACAGGAATGTGCGACCTACTGACAAGTGTGCGGTTATGCAAGATTGAGTTATACAATGTGCTTTTGTGGCTTGTACGAGGAGAATGTGTGGATCATAAGGTGTGCGACCTTGCACAACCAGTTTGTACCTTATGTAGCAGGAGTTGCACATTTCGAAGGTGTGCGGTTCTGGTGTGCGACCCTGCAGTAGTCTTCTTGTACATTGTGCATCAAGGGTTGCACACTTAGGAGTGTGCGGCCCCTAGAAGTGTGCGATGTGCAGTGCATGTTTGTGCATTAAGTAGTCTAAGTTGTACGTTCACATGAGCAGATTCAAATCAAGCAACAATTACATTTCAACAAACAGAACCACAACCTTTTCATCATTCATCTTTCAATCATGAAATCTAACATCCTTATCATCAAACATAAGCAGATTCATGTATATATTACCTAATCTTCTGATCAATTCATCATTTTTGTAACACCTTATATGATTTCAAAAGACATCTAAAACCCCCAAATATTTTTAACATTAACTTAGAATTAACAGCATATTATACAATCATTCATTCATTTAAAACAGTGGGTCATTGGAATCATTTCACCAACACATTTACTAACATGAACCTAGGTAACAATCCTATTGCCACAATTTATGACCAATATATTCAAACAAATCAGTAAACATGCATTACTACCTGAAATGTTGATATCATACATGCATTCATAACATCTTTAACTATGCAAAAACCCTAGTTCATCTATCATAACTAATTCTTTCGAAAATCATGTTAAGTCACAAGAAACCATCAAGATCTTTGTTATATCACATATTTCATAGATTCAAAAGCAATGTATCACAAACATTCCATGAATCAACTAGGAACACACAATGAAGAACCATCATATCAAGAACACATCTTGCATTCAAACATTTAATGAAAACACAAGAAGGAACTTTAAGAATTACTAACATGAAATGAAGAATTAAGGAGAAGAATAATGTGACATTTGTGCCTTTACGACCATCATACAATTACGAATCTAATGAAATCTTGTGTTTCATTCCCGGGATTTGTATAATTACATATGACAATTACACATTTCAATCCTTGTACGATTGCGAACTCTCGAGAAACTTTTCTGGAATTTATACGTAAATTGTTACACGAACGTAATCAGTTTTGAATAAAAAGCTCTGTTAGAAAATGATCCCCATAAGTGAAAGTCAAATGGGATTCCCAACATGGACATGAGTACACTTGGGAATTAGAATCTCAAATGAGACAAAAGTACCCTCGGTTATTTGAATAAAATCTCTAGGATAAATTCTTTTAAGGGGGTGAGAATGTAACACGCCAACATTTATAGATCGAATCCTATAGTGATACGTGTCTAGAAACTCTCCATATAATTCATATATGTTTAAGGAGAGAGGTTATAATGATAAATAAGGGCAAAGATATAAAGTTGAGGGGCTAAATCTACCAAAAACCAAAATTCTGGTTTTCTTGAGGTCTTTACAGATCGTAACCATAAGCACTTGCGGTCCGCAAGAGGTATTAAAATTCTTTACGCATCAGACGATTCTTGCGAACTGTATGGGGTACACCCCTGCGGTCTACAATGGGTCCCTGACAGCTGATGATCGCTGGCAGCAGCATTATGCTGCATTTTTTGACACATACCACATTCCTTGCCACCCTTAATCTGGTTATCACACCTCTCATTTTCATTCTAAAAACTTCTTTTGGAGCTTGCTTCTGCTAATAGGAGCCTACTTTCTGAGTTCTAAGTGTTCTTCAAGTATAGGTAAGCTTTCCTGTTTAGTCAATTTTAGTTTTGTAGCTAGATTTTATCCGAAAGTCAAGCAGTTTGACTTTTGCTTTAACTTTCGATTCTAGCCACTTTGGTCAAGTCAAATTTTAATTAAACCCAACCATGTGATCGTCATAATGTAGGATATAAGTCCCTGCAATTATATTCTATGATCATCACATTCAAGTGGGTCAAGTGACGAGTCAAACATATATTTAATAAAGGTCAAAAATGCCCTTTTGGTTAATAATCAAAGAATGAAATTCTAAACTTATGAAACCTATACTCTGACTTCAAAACATTATATATAACATCATAAAATATATTGTTACTTTTCGGGCTCGTCACAAACCCATTTGACCACCCAAACCCGTATCTACGCGTGCGACTAGTTAAAATGGCATAAACAGTATAACTGGTCGTATCGGGTCAAACCTTCTCAAACCTTTTTCAAATCAGAATGTTTGGTTAAATAACACATATCTCACAAGACTCCTCACTCATACGGATATAAACCACAATCTATCTGGTCAACACTTAATCTAGCGAAACCGAGCGTAATTCTAAGTTAACTGGTCAAAGTTAAAACACTTACCAGTGACCCGTAAGCATTCTAACGGATAATATTATGTTCATTTCGGACTATAGAGCCCTCCATATAATCGCACCTAAGTTAATAAACTATGAATACGGGTGTGCTACGAGAACTAAAACACTATGAGAAATACAGCTAGCACATGTAAATACTTTTAGATTATTTTACTTATAAAACTTGGGATATGGCACTAGCCATTTGGAGCGGGTATTGGAAAAGGGCGAATGATGTCATAGAAATGTAATAACCCGGTTTAATCCGTTTTGCATGATAACATTAAACAATTAGGGGTTAATAGTACCGTGTCTGGGCATCCCGGCTCATTAATTGTAATAGCCATATAAAATAAGCATGGTGTAGGCACACCTGACAGACGCAAAATATTAAAGATGGTGTGTATATTGATCATGTGTCGGCATTTGATTTCCAGTCCTGACTGTATTGCCAAGCATGTAAAAGTGGTAACAAGAACTCTATCCCAATGTAAAAAATAAAATGATTACCAAATGGTATATATATATATATATATATATATATATATATATATATATATATCGACTTTCATAAGAGTTGGTTAAAAGTATTTACAGTGAAAACTTACGTATTTTTTAAGGATTGACCTCAGATGACGAACCTCAATAGTAGGCTGATACGGTTTGGCCATAAAGCTTTGGAATTTGTGACTCTATTTATTTTGATCCTGCCTTATGGGATATTTGTACCGAACACAATATTATAAATTTTAATATATATATATATATCAACCGACTTTCAAAAGAGTTGGTTAAAAGTATTTACAGTGAAAACTTACGTATTTTTTAAGGATTGACCTCAGATGACGAACCTCAATAGTAGGCTGATACGGTTTGGCCATAAAGCTTTGGAATTTGTGACTATATTTATTTTGATCTTGCCTTGTGGGATATTTTACCGAACACAATATTATAAATTTTACTTAATATAATTTCAAGTTTTCATACTTGTACTTTATCATTCTTTACTTCTGTTGCCAACTATGACTCTATTATCCGACCATCACATAAACACCCCAAGTCCATGCCCATTGGGAAATCAGGTTGTAACAGAAATTCATCTGTATATGTCATACCCGCTCATAGCGGAAGCGCGAGGTGTGATCTGATCGGTTCTCATTGCATAACAATATAAGTGAACATACTAAATGAATAAAACATGCTCCAATACCATTGCCATAATTGTTTCAAAAGAACACAACATACGTTAAGTGTACTGATTACAAAAGATCAAATGAAAATAAGTTGTCATAGCTTCATACATCAAAATGTAAGTTCTAAAATGTTAAGGCTTTGACCACTATATCACCGCAAAGAGGCGGTATATAACGGGCAAACCCATCAAATGGTGGCATGGAGTCTTGATAATTGCTTTCTTGTCTGAAATATCTAAATGGTCCACTAATTCCCTGAAATACATGTTAAGTTGAAAACATCAACAAAAGTTGGCGAGTTCATCCAGTTTAGTTGTATAAGATGTATCTTGTAAAATGTGAGTTGTATAAAATGTATCTGTAAAATGTGTGTCACACCCTGGCTTTGCGGAAGCGTGGTTAATTTGGTGTGACTTCTTAATACCATAGCTTAATCATAACAAAGCTATATGATAATAAAACCATGCAAGATCATCCATAGATTTAAGTTTTAAAAACCGAAGTAACATAACATTGTCTTAGAGACTACAACACCAAAACATAAAACATTGTTTTGAAAGACATAAACATCAACATGAATAAAACGCAGTTTAAGATTTGTGACTCGTCCAGGAAAAAGTCACATTTCCTAAACCGGGATGACCTCGGAACCCATATGCAGCGGGAAAACATAACATACCGCGCCAGATCTTTAATTCCCTGAAATACATGTAAGTTGAAAAATCAACAATAATGTTGAGCGAGTTCATGTGTAAGTGAGTAAATAAACCTTTGTATGTATAAAAACCCTGGTATGTAGCAAATAAGGAAAAAGAGATCGATTAATGTGTAGCTAATACATTAATAAGTGAAATGGCCTAGGAAGCACTCAAACCTGTAACGCGTATTTCATACCGGTCCTTCCGGCGGAACGACATAGTCACCACATGCAGCCACACGCTGGCTCATGTGTGGGGCTCGCAACACCCGATAGATCTATCACTCATGCCTCTCGGTCCTTATACAAGGATTAATGGTCTTACGATAATAGCCTATCCATTCACGTGATCTAGTAGTAAATTCCTTGGCTAATCATACCGTGTAAGTAAGAGTTCGTAATAATCGTAACATGTATTTCACCCCCGGAGTATAAAAACTGAAAACAGTTAAGAGAAAATGGGGACATGAACTCACTGTGGTGCGTCTCTACCAAGTATATCTCCTGATCAAGCAGCTGTGCGACGACCTACACGTACTAAGTCTATTAGACGGACGGCCGTGCCTTAGCTTAAGGTTTAAGTTTTTGGGAAATAGTTAGACAACTATTTCGTGTTTATATTTTTGTAAATACTTGGTAATTATTTTTCCTTCCCAAGGATGGGGGATTTAATACATGTGCGTTCGTATAACTTCGAAATATATTATTAAGTCTCACTTAATCAAATATATTTTATTTCATTTGTCTAAAATACTTTATTCCCAAAATATAAATATTCTTCCCAAAAATATTATATTTTATTCCATCTAATTTTCCAAAATAATACTTTTGTCAAAATACGCGTTTAAGAGTATTTTATGAAAATACGTAAGTTACGGATAAAGATCGGGTGGTATTAATAATACCGTTGTAACTTAAATATTTATTGTGAGGGCGTTCGAATTATTTTGGAGCCGTGAATATTTAGTAATATTATTTTTACCCTAAAAAATAATATTTACGTAGTTCACAAAATAATCATAAAAATTTCACAAGCGTTGTTATGGAAAATATATACTAAATATATATTTTAGCAAGTTTTAATTTGTGAAAATCCCACCTCCGACACTTGGAAGTTTCGTAATAAAAATCGTTGCGAAAGTTATTTGGGAAAACAAGTTAAAAATATATCCGTAACACTTGTGATAAAAAATATTTACAAGTGTTAGATTTTTGGAAAATTTCGCCAGAGTTTCCTCTGTAACTGGAGGTGGCCACGCTTACCAGCGTATCATTTTCTTTTAAAATTTCAAATCAACAATGTTCCCAACATCAATAACAAACAATATTCCAACATCATACTAGTCAAAAATTTCAAAAGTAATTATTTTGTTAAAACTTTTTGTCACACAAGTGTCTACACACTTGTGTGTTTACAAAAATTACCTTTGTTTTGGAAAGATCCAGCTTTAAAAATATGATTTCTTTTGACACTTGGTCATTTGAAAATACCACTTGTAGATCTTTAGATCTACTAGTTTAGAACTCCATTTCATAAGAAATATTGTTTTTACACAAGTTCATGGTTATAAGTAGTAGTGTTCTTCATCTAACCACTTTTCACACTTTAACATACACTAGGTCATGTTCCATGAACATGACTTAGCCGGGTTAGATGACGATCCGAACTAACACTAGCATAAAACAACACTAAATAATCATAACAAAACTAGTTTTATTAGTTTTACACCAATATTTACTTATTAACCACTAAGTTCATCACCTTTAGTAGACTTTTAATTTGTGATCTTGTATTTTCATGATTTTCAACCGACAAGGTTCTTATTAACCACTTTAGAATAGATCAAAAAGGCGTTTAGAGTCACTTACCACTAGCTCGAGGCTAGGGAAGAAACTAGTCGAAAAACGAGTGGTTAATAGCGTTGTGGTGAGGTCCTTGCGATTCCGTAAGCACCGAGCTTCCTTATACGTGATCCCTCACATTTGAATGTATATAAAATAACTTGATCAAATTTGAAAGAAAAGGATGGATGGAAGTGAATGCTCTCGGCATTAAGCAAGAAAGAAAGGAAGATTGATGATTTTTTTTTTTTTTTGATGTGTGTTATGAAAGTGTTAATGACCTAAAGGTTTATTTATAAACCCACAATTGTTATTAACCAAAGGAAAATATGTCATCTAGATATTTGACCACCTTAAATAAAATAATCGAAATTGTGTGGGTGTTCCCTAGGGGGAAAATCTGATCGATTCAAATGGGGGGCATTTGGTTGGATCTTAATTTAATAGGTAGGCACTAGTTGTTTAATTTAAGAGATTAAATTAGGGTAATAGTGTGTAGTGTTTAGTAACGGGTGTTAGGGTACTCGGGGACCCTAACCGGCTTAGAAAAAGAAAATAATGTCAATGACAATATTTTTTACGTCCCGGGTTAAGTCCGGTTGTTCGGTTGGATACTAGTCCGTTAAAGTGCCAAATAATTATTTAAAGTGTCGTTAATATTATTTTTAGTGACACAATTTATTCCCGACATTTTGGAAGGTGTCTAGTAATATTTTTCTCATGTTTTGGCACTTTACTAGTTAGCTAAAAGCTGAATTTTTATTTAAAGTGCTGAATTTTGTACTCGAAGTACGTTTTAGGCACATCCGGTCACTATAATTATCACCTAGTGACGCAGTTCTACAACCCTCATTTCCCTACACTCTCTACAGGTGTAGTAAACTATCTCTGGCTCATACAGGCCTTAGAGGCAGTGTCTGCCTGATGCTGGTTATATCAGCATGTTTAATGGGTATCCCGTATAGTGTGCTCACTGTGCTTTTTGTGCATCAAGGTTGTCACTGATGTTTGTGTAAAAATAATAGAGTGACAGTATAAAATGTGATGCATGTATAAGTATGTATCAGAATTCAAGTAGTAGATTAATCACAGTTGTAAGCAAGCACAGTAATTAAACAGTAATTTAATATTAATTAAGTCGTACGGATACCTGGTTTGGTGAGGGTTGTCACAATGTGAGTTGTATAAAATGTATCTGTAAAATGTGATTTGTATAAAAATGTATCTGTAAAATGTGAGTTGTATAAGATGAAAACCCGTATGTAAAGATGTAGTACGTAAAGCGTCAATGAAATCGTTGATCATTAATGTTTTGCAAGGACATTAATATGTCTGACGAAATAGGAAGCAATCAAAACCTAAACGATTTTTTGTCGACTACCATCGACTGGGACACAAACGCACTCTTCTGTATGGGTCCACGACCAAGAGTGGGGCTCGCCAAAACCCATTAGATCTAACCCCTTGTACCTAGGTCCAAACTGGATTAATGGTGCTTAGTTGTATAACCCTATTCGCACATGATCTAAGGTGTTTCATTCCTTGACTTATCATACTATTGAACATGTATTTTCCCCGATAGTTGTAAAGTTGTAAAGCAATTAAAATGAATAAGGGACATGAACTCACAGAATTGCGTTCCGTAAACTGTATATAATTGTAACCTCACTTACATTGTAGTTGTCTTGACTTGTAACATGACCTACAAATGTCCTAGATTTGGTAGACACTTCGGTCATTGTAATAACTCATGTACAACTCTTTTATCTTGAATATGTGTTAAGACTTGTATGTATTTGTTATTCGTTGAACTGTGTCTTAGATGTATTGATTGATATCTGTTTATTATATATTTTGCCAAATATATATATTCTTGTATCTTGTGAGTTGTATTATCGGATCAAGTCTACTTGACTTCGTGTTTTGTATGAATAAATTGTATATGTGTGAATGTGTCTCGTATGAGTAAACTGTATGTGTATGAATAATTCCCATATATGGGCATACTTGTATAATTGTATTTTCATCAAGTGTTGGTGATGTGAGTGAGTGTATAGTTGTACGTATAGGAATACGATATCCTCGTGTTCATTACACGTGATCTTGTATTCTTAGAATATATATACTTATATATTATAAGATATATCTCATATGAATATATATAATCTATGCTTGGTAAAAAGTATAAAAATCATCTTAAAAATAATCTATTTTTAAGACTAGTTCTAAAAATATAATTTTAGTCTTTCACCAAAATAATACTTTTTAGATGTTAGGAAATGTATATATATCTTCATACATTTCAAAAACAATACCTTTTTAAGATAAACCATAAGTAATATATTTTGTATACTTGTGGAAAATATATGGTTACTTGTTCGGTTTAGAAAACGTAGTTTACCAAGTCTTTGATATATTACATATTATACTCCGAAATACTTATATAGTCCGTTTATTTGTCTGTAAGTCCGATTTGTCCATAAGTTGTATCCGAATACCCGGATCGTTCGTAATTTGCTTTTAAGGTGTAATTATCTATAGTCTTGTAAGACTTTAATTGTAATGTGTCTTGTGTTTATTTGTATCATTGTATTCAAGTTCCTAACTTTCATGTATATGACTAATACAATCAAATAACACATAACACATAAGTTGTTAAGATCACTAAATATATATTTTCTCAAAAATATATATTTATAT
>JARYGA010001237.1:0-44328 GCA_030545235.1 Helianthus tuberosus
GAAGATCAAGATAAACTACAAGAAACTAAAAAATAGTGTTTATGCACTTCAAGAATTTGCCTACATCTACAGTCTTTCCTAGTGTTCTAATTATTTCATTTCCTAAGTGGTACAATCATCAAAGCACCCAACTTATTTCAATCTAATCCTAAAATCCCAAATGAAAGTAAACATAGACTTAACAGATTTCCTAAAGTTTTTAATTCTTTTTCCAAATTTAACCCAATCTTATCAAAAACATCCATTGGGTATCTTGACCAAATTCTGTCCAAAAAGGGAAACTTTTCTAAAAATTTCCTCCAATCAAATCAACTTACTATTTTTTGTAATAATTCACAACCAAGATTCAAACTTTAAATCAAACCCACATGAACCCAGATCAAGCTTCACTTTGCTATAGAAAAAACACAAACAAACAACCTAGTTTCAAGTTTAAAGATCAAAAGGATTCAAATAATTCCAAAATTAAGCAAAACCCATCTCAAATAACCAATCAAATGCAAATCAAGAATAAACCAAACCCTAAAATCCCAAATTGAACCAAACATAGACTAACAAATTTCATGGGAATTTGTATTTTTTTTTCCAAATTTACCCAAATTATACCCAAAACATCCACTGCAAATTTTCACATCATCTGGTCCAAAAAAGGATTTTTTTTTTCTTTAATTCTTCCAATCAAATCAACTTACTTTATCTACAATAATTCACAATCAAGATTCAAACTTCAATTTTATCAAGAAAAAACATAAACAACAACCTTGTTTAAAGATAAGCACAACCTATCCCCAAATCAGAACAACACTAACTTATATTCATATAACAAAGATTCATAAAAATTCAAAATTGAACAAAACCCATCTCATATAATCAATTATATGCAAATCAAGAACAAACCCATAACAAAAAACCAAAAATAAATTTTATGCACTTCAACAACTTGCCTACATCTACAGTCTTTCCTAGGGTTCTAATAATTTCATTTCTTAGTGGCACAATCATTAAAACACCAAACTTATTTCAATCCTAAAATCCCAAATTGAACTAAACATAGACCAACAAATTTCATGGGAATCTTGACCTAATTTTGTCCAAAAAGGGATTTTATTTTCTAGAATTTTCTTCCATTAAAATCAACTAATTCTTTCTATATTAATTCTCAATCAAGAATCAAACTTTATATCAAACCCAGATCAAGCTATCATTTTCTCAAAAGAAAAAAACAAAAAACAAAAAAAACAAACAAACAAAAACCTAGTTTAAAGATCAGCACAGCCTATCCTCCAATCAGACAAACAGTAACTTATACTCATAAAATAAAGATTCATAAAGAATGCAAAATTGAACAAAATCCAGCTCAAATAACCAATTATATGCAAAATCAAGAACAAACCAATAACAAAAATCTCAACTTTTTAACAAATATTCACTTACCAGACAAGAATTAGATACAGTGATCTGTTTAGGACCAAATTGATATCCAACTTATATTATATCAAAAAGATTCATAAAAATCAAAAATTTTAAACAAAACCCACCTCAAATATTCAAATAAAAAGAAAAACATGAAAGAAATTAAAGTAATTTCCTCAAACCCATCACAAAAATCTCAACTTTATAACAAATATTCACTTGGTTCAAAGATCAGCACAGCCTATCCTCAAATCAGAGCAACACTAACTTATATTCACATAAAAAAGATTCATAAAAACCCAAAATTAAACAAAACCCAGCTCAAATAACAAACTATATGAAAAATGAAGAACAAACCCATAAGAAAAATCAAAACTTTATAACAAAGATTCACTCACCGGAAAAGAATTAGAAACAGTGATCTGCTGAGGACCAAACTGAGAAGTATTAATATTCTGATCTGCTGCTACAAGACCCAAGTCATCTATCTCTTCACAACCACTTTCCAAGTCTTGTACACACATGTTTCTCTATTCTCTCTCACACACAAACACTGAAACACACACACAGAAACAATGGAATCAGAAAAGGGGAAAATGATTGGTGAATGTTGGAAAATGAATCAAAACTTTGTTATGAGAGATGGGTTTAAATGAAATATGAATTAATAATTTTGTTGAAAAGGAGAAGATTCGAAGGATATTTTTGGATTATACTTTGTTCTTATAAGATATATATGAAGGAGGTGTAGATATAATGGCGGTGTGTATAGTTGGAATTTTTATTGTTGTATAGTTTGATTATTATTTTGTTTCTTTTTTGATGACGTATTTTTTTTTTTTTTTTGCGTGTCTGCTACTAAGGATTGGGTAATGTTCCAGATTATTCTTGGAAATGGTCTTTGAAAATACGAGGAAAATGGGTTCTTTTTAATAAACAGTGTGATAACCGGTCGCGTTACGTGGTGGTGTTTTGGTCGATATCTATTTTGTTTAGTATGGTAATCGAAAGAAATATACTCAAAACGTGAATCAACTTGAATTTATTCCGACTAGTACATAAGTTTAAACACGTAAAACTCGATTACAAAGTCTTTTAAAGGTTAAAGAATTGTGAGTGTCAATACTAAAAGTTGAGGGGTAAAAGTATAAAAGAACAAAAATACAAAAGCACAAAAGACAAAAGACAAAAAAAAAATGAAAACACTGATCACAATCTTTTCTAATTGTATTGTAGTTAATTAATGCGAATAATAATAAAAGCATAATGTCACGGAGTGATTGCGGCACTTAGAATACTTTAAGTTAAGTCTTTTGGTTGGGCTTGGTCATGTATAGCAGCGAAAGTCTTTGTTTGTGAGAATCATAAGTATGATTTTGTAGTACAATACTACAACAAAGATGGGTTTTGTATTACTTGAAGAATGTTACAAGTATAGAGTGTTTATAGGGAGTTGGATTATGAGTAGGTTATGTGTGGTAATGTGGGTTATTTACAAATGAGGCCACTCATGTCTATTTATATTAATGCCGCATGTCTAGATGGTTCCTAATCTTAGATGGTTCATTACATAATATCTAGTGGCTGATTTCTAGAGAGTTCCATGTAAATATCCAGCTTTTATGGTGATTAAGGGCTGATCTAGAGAGTTCTTTGGCAGCCCATATGACCAGCCTTTTCTAAATGTTTCCTTGGTAATATCTTGGTTTTCTCATGATCCTTCAAGGCTATTCTAGAGCCTTCTTGGCTGGAGCTTTTATTGCCAAATTTCCAGCCTATTCTAGAGTATTTTAACCCTTGCAAGCGTCTTTTGTGGACCCGAACGTTGTAGTATTTTCCGGAGACTTCCAGCAGGCCTTGATGTTTCTTGAACGACCCGGAAAGTTTCGGAAACAAGGTCTAATGACTTGAATTTTAGGCGGAGACTATTGGTTATATAGGAGGACAGGTTTATGGTGGGTATTTGTTATGCGAGTCACATACTTGATTTGTCTTATTCCTATCGCATAACACGATTATTCATTACCTGTTGGGATTCAAGCATAGTGATTAATTTGTTAAAGTTTATTACTTAAGATTCCCAAAAGCATTTTTCACTATTTGTTGGATCGTTCCGGTGACCCTAAACAGTCAAGTTGAGTAGTTCATCATCATTTACAAAGGCGGAATCAATGCAAACAATGTCAAACAGCTTGTTTCCTTTTAATTCTTTTCTATTACTGATCTTCCGAGCCTTTACAAAGATTTCTAACAAAATTCCGGCAACACCTCGACTCAGAACTAATGACCAGGTTCCGCTTGGAATGAAACAGCACAACCCTATATATAGGCAACATGATTTCGCTTGAGGATGTCACAGCCCTGTTCAAGCAAAATCACATGTGTTGATTTCGCTTGAACATGTACATGTCACTCTCAAGCGAAATTACCTACTAACACATGTACAAACCCTAATTTCGACCTTGTTGTGTGCTCGTTAATCTAATCTAGACATAAGACTCGATTAAGACGAAGTTAATAGACAGTAGATGCACCAACAGACTCCCCCTTGGATGTTGACGAAGTCTTCGACGTCGAGTCTTTAGTCTTTGTCTCTCTATCCAAATTGTCTTGACATTGTAAAGCTCTTATCAATCTATATCTTCAAACTTTAATCTTCAATCTCCCCTTTGAATGTTGATCCTGAATTCTGACTCCCCCTTTCGCAGACTCCCCCTCTCGATAAGCTAGGGCTTGAATTCTGATTCAAACTTTGACATTTTCATTGCCATGGGGATTCCTGTTACCTGCACAATCTCTACCTAAATATAAGATATATGACAATAACAGTTTCAATCCAAACTTACCATACAACCTCATATATTGTTTTTGTCAGAATTAGAAATCCACTTAAGTATTCAGGTCCAAATTAATGACCCTGATTACTCAATTTATCTACCAAGTCCAACTTAATGACCCTGGTTGATCCGGGATAATTCACACTGACACTTAGTTCAACTTTTTCTGAAAATTTATAAATTTCAAATTAATGAACTTGTTTTAACTTTTCAACTTTCACAAACTTATCATGTTAAACTCCAAACTCATCCTCCAGTCCCAGAAACTTCCTGCATCTGCTTCAATTCGAATCTGAAGATCAGCTTTCCACTTTGGTTTGTCGGAAAATAAAGCAGAAGTGTAAAATCTTTTTGTATTTTGAATAAAGTTTCTAAACTAGAAATGAATTATAGAATTAAAATGCAATAAATGTAAACTATTTACAAACATATTTTTGTTTGAGCGTGTTAGGGAATCATATCAGCTATTCGACAAGCCACAAGTACCGTTAAGCTTTGATTACATATTCAGAATTAAACAATTCGCTTAGATTGTCGATATACTGATCCACTTAAATTCTCACACAATTTTTAATCTGTCCAGGATACGGATTTAGTGTTTTAGAGACTTAAACTCATTCATGTGTCTCACCTCTTGAATATACTCCCGTAACCAAATCCCAATATTCAGTCTTACAGGTGAGTATACCACAGATGATATTTGTAAAGGGTTAAATTGCGAAGAACCGTGAGAGCTCAGGTCAGAACTTCCGTTCAGCAGAGAGATGACGGCTTCGACTTTGGTGTGTCCCCTTTAGAGGATCTTTTTTACAACAGCATTGATTAGCAATTTTATTGTCTCATCATTTATGTTGAGGGCTACGCTATATTTCAAGCAATGCAGAAAGTATTATTCGGGGACTAGGCCATTGCTTCCGCATTATCAGAAGTCCCGGAATAATACCCCAGATATCACTGAGTATAAAGACCTAGTATCTCAGAAAAAATGATATTTCAAACAAGATTTCAGGGGTTACCTATATATCCAAGTAGTGTTCCCCACAAAATAAGTAAGTAAAGATTTAGGTTTATATCCCGAACAAACCTACTAAATGTGTAAAAACCTATCGGCACATCATCAGCGAGACTATTTAACGCATTTAAACTTTCCATTTCTTTAGCATACCGTAACTGTCAAGCCAATGTACTATCATTTTCCCTTTTTACACAAGCTCTTTTCTAGTTTTCTATTGTTTTTGGATTTTGAAAATATCTCATGTTTTTGTATTTTTGTCATTTTTTATTGTTTTTGTATTTTCTGAAAATATTACCCTATACTCTCCCCCTAAATACCAAAACAAGTAAAAAATCGACAAACCATTGCAGATTGCTTCTCAACATCATCTACAATGTCTCCTTCATCAACGCCAAGAATCTCTTCCAACACCGATAAAAGCTTCATACCGTTCAGTTTTAACAAATATTGAAAACGAGTTTTATCAAATGCTTTGGTATGTAAATCAGCTTTTTGCTCATCAGTGTGGATTTTCTCAACTCGTATCAACTTCTTCTCGAAACAATCTCGAATGAAGTGATGACGAATCTCTATGTGTTTAGTTTTAGCGTGATGAACTGGATTTTTAGTAATGTTAATTGCTACCTCATTATCAACAAAGATAGGGGTGTTTAGAAATTGCAAACCGTAGTCGCGCATCTGTTGCTGGATCCACAAGATCTGAGAGCAGCAACTGCTAGCAGATATATACTCCGCTTCACATGTGGATAGAGCCACAGAGGTCTGCTTTTTGCATTGCCAGGTAACCAATCGTGATCCGAAAAACTGGCACCCCGCAGTTGTTGATTTAGCGTTAACTTTGCAGCATCCGAAATCGGAATCGGAATACCCTTCGAGCGTAAAATCGCCTTCTCTTGGATACCACAACCCCAATGAAGGAGTTCCTTTCAGGTAGCATAATACCCTTTTCACAATCACCATATGCGAAGCTCTCGGGTTAGATTGAAATCTTGCTGCGAGGCAGGTTGGATACATAATATCGGGTCTTGAAGCTGTCAAATACTGTAACAACCCTCGGTAAAACCAACACCCTCATTATATTTTGTATACCCTATTATATCTTAAAATATTTCAATAGGTCTCATATTACACCCCTTATGTGAAAACCGAGCCCGAAATACATTATAGTTTATAAAAATAAAATAAAAACCTGAATTATGAGATGAGGCGGGCCGCGTAGGACCTCACCTCAAGCTCACGCGGGCCGCGCGGACTCATAAAACGCGGATACACCAGATGCCGACACGTGTCGACATCGTGGCAAGTCTACAAGCTGACCCAGCTAAGCTATTATGTTGACTGGTGTTGACGAGGGCCGCGTAAGGCTTAGCCTTACCTTACGCGGGCCGCCTGAGAGTCAGATATCACAACTATAAATAGCAGGCATCAGTTTTCGTTTTCCGTTGCTCACTTCTCGAATTCTAAATCTCACTTTCTGTAGTAAAGGAATTATAGTTGGGTATTATACCCCTAATTAGCAAGGTTCTGCTCCGTTGTAAGTATTATAACCCCAGTTTTATAATAGTTACGCTGCCCGATTGATTTAGGGTTCCGTAACAACTGTCGTGGTTCTGCCCGACGTAGTTGTTGGAATGCCGTCTCGGGGAGGGTATCATTAATATTTTCAAAGGGTTATGATACTAATCAATGTACATTTGTGTAAATTATAGATTATATCCAGGAAACCCTTACGCAAAGTCTAAAATAGCAATGTGAGTTTATCCTCTTTTTGTTAACCTTTTCATAATGTTTTACAAAACCTTAAATGTTTTACAATGCGATTAAGCGGTGATTGAGTCTTTGTAGTTCTTCAATTACTGCCAGTATTATGGGGTTTTGTATACAAAATTTACTACGAGTAGTAGTAAGTCTGAATGACAGTGCATTGCCATTGGACGACGAGTTAGCCAATGGGTAATTTGACCATAGCCATAGATCCGGTCGAGTGGCAAATACTGAATGAGTAATTGTGTAGAAATAAACAATGTGATCGCTCTCAATACTGTTTTAATTGATAAAAATGTTTCTTGATTAAACTGGGATTCACTCACCAGTATTTCCGACTGACAAATGTTTTTAAAACACGTTACAGGTAACACAATGTGAACAGCCATTTAGTGAAAAGCCAGCTGGAAAGCACTGAAGGCTTGGGAAAAATGTGGCTATAAAAGTTACCTAATAAACGATGTTTTAAATTCAATAAAATAGGGTTTGTCCCTATAAATGTATTGTAATAAGAAACTTGGATTTTATCCATGTGATTATTAATATAAAGTATGGTGGTTTTACTCTGATAAACATTTCCTAACTACGGTCCTGATGAAAATTCCGCTGCGAGATTTAATAACCTGATACCACCTAAACTCTGAGATCGCGTCCGTCCGTTCCCAGGAATTAGGGATCGGGGGTTGCGACAGAAGGTGGTATCAGAGCCTAGCCACTGGTCTGAGCCAAAGAAGTGTTTTGCTGACACTTAAAATTCTAAATTTTGTGTTAGGAAATAAATTACGAAAACATGTGCATAACTGTAATTAATTGTTATGTGTTATTTAACTATCTGTTAGTTTTCAGTATGAGTGATCAAGGTCCATCGGACGTGAATCGTCAATTATCTTATTCACCTAGGAGTGAAGGTACATCATCACAGCCTGCCCTTTCAGGGTATTCCGCTGATCAGGAAGAGGGAATATTTGCCTTTAGAGCTCAATCTGAAGAACCATTTCCTAATAAGAAACGAGGATGGTTCAGTAAAGAAGCTTTTGCTCGTAGGAAGAGAATGCGAAAATTGCAACAGCAAAGGGCTTTAGCAGCTATTAAGCGAGAGACAGATGCCCATACACAGGACATACTTAATAGAAGCCTAGCTAATTTTCATATCTTAGCTACAACTGCTGCTGACCCAGGTCTGGAACAATTAGTAGCCCCACAACCACAAAACCCAGAACAACCCATGGAAATAGAAAACCCGGAAAACCAAGTAGAGATGCACGATTTTAACCCAGAAGAAATCCCAAGGGTACCTGCACCAAACCCCCTAGACCAGAATTACGACCCCTGGTGGGACAACAATAGGGACTTTGTGCAACGTTACCCTATTCAGGATTATCCACCCATACAAAACATAGAAGCCTACCCAGGTATGGACCCTTTTGATCCCTATTACCATGATGAATATATTAGGGAAATTTTAGAGGATCCTTACCATCTCCGAACTCATACCCCTCCATATCAGGAACCAGCGCCACAGATTCCAAACCTAGTCCGAGAACCTGCACCCCCAATGAGTGCAGAAAACGTGTAAGAACTTAGGACTTTCGGGGAGGAAATTTTAGAAAGCAGTGAGAGAATGCGTCAGGTGGGAGAACGTCTCGTATGGAAATACGATGAACGTAATATGGATTTTTGGATAAATCCATATCCGTGAATGAGATGGTGAAACGATGGTAGTAATAATAATAATAAATAAAATAAATATGTGTGTACGGATGCATATTACTATTAGTTTAATTTCTTTCTGTTGGTATTGTAATCTTTATTTCTGTACTAGTGTGTATTAGACGCATAGTATATGAAAAAGAGTATAGTAGCAATGATCTACGTTTTTGGCTAGATTGCGTGTCATATGATCAACTATATTACTTACTATCTTGTGATATTAATTATTGGTAAATGTTTAAAATTCAGATGGCCGACGAAGAAAATCAAGGAAATCTGAATAATGATAACCAGAGTAACATTAACGTGGTTAATGAAAATCCAAGCATCAATAACAATAACAATCAAGTGGATAATAGTGATATCCAACACATAGTAGCACAGGGAATTATAGATGCAATGCCTTTTATTCTTCAAACTGTTAAAGATGCTGATAATAAAAGTAAGCATAACAGTAAGCGACCAAGTGAACCAGAAAACAATGTGAACAATGGACCAGTACTTCAAATGCCCATTCCCAAAAGAAGAAGAACCGTGCCTTACGGTTGTTCTTATAAGGAATTTTAGTCTTGTAAACCAATGGAATTCTCGGGCAATGAAGGGGCCATTGCAACTTTACGCTGGATAGAAAAGACTGAGGCAATCTTAAGGATAAGTAAGTGTGCTGAAGAAGATAAGATATTGTTTGCTTCTAATCTGTTTAAGGATGCAACACTAGAATGGTGGAACACTATCCTCCAGACAAGAGGAAGTGATAGGACTTACAATATGGAATGGGAAGAATTTAAAAATAACGTAGCAAGGAAATTCTGCCCACCCAATGAAAAAGAACATATAGCAAACAAATTCCTAAATCTTAGGATGACTGGTGTGGATAGTAAGGGATACACTAAAATATTCTTTGAATATGCTAGAATAGTACCAACTCTTGCTTCACCAGAACCAGTGTTAATTTCCCGTTATATCTAGGGATTAATCGGAGAAATAAGACATGTAGTCATGGCAGCTAGACCTCAAACCATAGAAGAAGCTGTAGAACTAGCCAATACCTTGACTGATGAATTAGTCCGTACCCGAGAAGAGGATCAAAGGAGAAACCTAACCCAGAAATTGACTCAAGAATTTCGTTCTGGAAATTCTAACCGTGGGAGAAATGTAGGATCTACCTCTGCACCCTACTGTAGGAATTGCAAAAGAAAGCACTCAGGAAGATGCTCCATTTACTGTAACTTTTGCAAAATATCGGGACACAAAGAAGAAAACTGCAGGAAGAAAGCTAACAGCAGGGTATGTTATAATTGTGGAGAACAAGGTCATATCAAGCTGAATTGCCCAAAATTAGCTCCAGCTCCAGACAACAAGAATACTAAAAATGCTAGAGCATTTGTTCTAACTGCAGATGAAGCCAAAATGATTCCAGATGTCATAGCTGGTACGTTTTTAGTTAATGATGTCTTTGCTAAAGTGTTATTTGACTCTGGTGCAAACCAAAGTTTTATTAATACATCGTTTTGCAAATTTCTTAATCAGTCATTAACTAAACTACCACTAAAATGCTTAGTAGAGACAGCTAATGGAGAAACCGTTAGGATTTCTGAAATCTTGCAAGGAGCAAGAATAGAAATTTTAAATCAGAAATTTATTGCAAACCTTTATCCCATGAATCTGGCAGGATTTGATGTTGTTTTAGGAATGGATTGGTTAATAGCCAATAAAGCCAGTATTTTATGTGATCAAAAGTTAATCCAAGTAAATTCACCAAAAGGTAAAACGATCACAATTAAAGGAAATAAATCCTCTAAATCCACTAAATTCATCTCTGTAATGAAAACTGCAAGTTGTATAAGAAAAGATTCTATAGTGTATTTAATTTCTATACACTAATTTCTATAGTGTATCTCAGTTTTCAGATGTCTTTCCAGAAGAATTACCAGGATTACCTCCAGACAGAGAAGTTGAATTCAGAATCCATTTAATACCAGGAACATCACCGATTGCCAAAGCACCTTATCGGTTGGCACCTGCCGAAATGCAAGAATTAAAGAAACAATTAGATGAATTGTTGGAGAAAATATTCATACAGCCAAGTTCATCACCATGGGGAGCACCGATACTATTTGTTAAAAAGAAGGACAGATCAATGCGTATGTGTATTGATTACCGTGAATTGAACAAGGTCACGATTAAGAATCGGTACCCATTACCAAGAATCGATGATCTGTTTGATCAATTGCAAGGAGCTCGATTCTTCTCGAAAATTGATTTAAGGTCAGGATATCATCAATTAAAGGTACAGGAAGTGGATATTCCTAAGACCGAATTTAGAACAAGGTATGGTCATTATGAATTTACTGTCATGCCATTTGGTTTAACCAATGCCCCAGCTGCATTTATGGACATGATGAACCGAATAAAGAGGATCATGCAAGGCATTTGCACGCACTTTTAAGTCTACTAAGAAAAGAAAAGCTTTAAGCTAAATTCTCTAAGTGCGAATTTTGGTTAGAACATGTACAATTCCTTGGACACCTAGTCAATCATGAAGGAATTCATGTAGATCCCACAAAGATTGAAGCAATTACTAAATGGAAAATTCCTGGGTCACCAACCGAGGTTAGAAGTTTCTTAGGATTGGCCAGTTATTATAGAAGATTTATTTGAGATTTCTCTAGAATAGCCATTCCTTTAACTAAGCTAACCTGTAAATCTGTTAAGTTTGAATGGGGAGTAAAACAAGAAGAAGCCTTTAGAATTCTTAAGCAAAGATTAACCCATACACCCATATTAGCATTACCAGAAGGAACTGAAGACTTTGTAGTCTATTGTGATGCTTCTAAATTAGGTTATGGATGTGTATTGATGCAAAGACAAAAGGTTATAGCTTACGCATCTAGACAACTTAAGAATCATGAAGAGAATTATTCAACCCATGATTTAGAATTAGGAGCTATAATTTTTGCTCTTAAAATTTGGAGACATTACCTTTATGGAAGTAAGTTTACCGTATTCACTGATCATAAAAGTTTAAGGTATATTTTCAAACAAAAGGAGTTGAATATGAGACAAAGACGCTGGATGGAATTTCTTAGTGACTATGATTGTGATATCCAGTATCATGAAGGAAAAGCAAATGTAGTGGCAGATGCTTTAAGCCGAAAGTATCAAGAAAAACCAAAAAGGGTACGTTCTCTTAAATTAAATCTACAAGTAGATTTAAATAAACAAATAAGAGAAGCACAAGAATCAGTAATCAAGGATGATTCTGAAAAATTAAAAGGTATGCTAAAAGAATTAAAACCAGGAATATATGGAATTTGGAGATTTCATGAAAAGAGAATGTGGATACCTAAATTAGGAAATCTACGTCATCGCATATTAGAAGAAGCCCATAAATCTAAGTATACGATGCATCCAGGTAGTGATAAAATGTACCAGGATTTAAGGAAAAATTTCTGGTGGATAGGAATGAAGAAAGACATAGCAACCTATGTTTCTAAATGCTTAACTTGTTCACAAGTCAAAGCTGAACACCAGAAACCCTCAGGTTTGTTACAGCAATTAGAAATGCCAGTCTGGAAATGGGAATTAATAACAATGGATTTTGTTACTAAATTACCTAAAACAAAGAAAGGAAATGATACAATCTGAGTGATTGTAGATAGACTAACCAAGTCAGCTCATTTCTTACCAATGAAGGAAACAATTAGTATGGAACAATTATCTAAACTGTATGTAAATGAAATTGTTTCTTTACATGGTATTCCTTTATCAATTGTTTCTGATAGAGATAGTCGCTTTACATCTCATTTTTGGTCAAGTTTTCAAAAGGCAATGGGAACCAAATTAAAATTAAGCACAGCTTATCATCCACAAACAGATGGACAAAGTGAAAGAACAATTCAGACAATGGAGGACATGCTTAGAGCTTGTGTAATTGATTTTGGAGGTAATTGGGACGATCACTTACCTTTAATAGAATTTTCTTATAATAATAGTTATCACACAAGTATCAATGCTGCACCATTTGAAGCACTTTACGGAAGAAAGTGTCGAACCCCGGTCTATTGGGCAGAAATTGGGGAAAAGCAACTATGTGGACCTGAGATAGTGCAAGAAACAACTGACAAGATTATTCAAGTCAAGGAACGACTAACAGCAGCACGTGATCGACAAAAGAGTTATGCTTATAACCGACGCAAGCCATTGGAATTTCAGGTAGGAGATAAAGTGTTGTTAAAAGTCTCTCCTTGGAAAGGAGTGGTAAGATTCATCAAAAGAGGAAAGCTAAGTCCCAGGTATGTTGGACCCTTCAAGATTATTAGAAAAATAGGACCTGTAGCCTATCAGCTACAACTGCCAGAGGAAATGGCAGGAATACATAATGTGTTTCATATATCAAATCTAAAAAAATGTTTAGCTGATGAATCACTGATAATACCTCTTAAAGATATAGAGGTAAATGAACAACTCAAGTTTGTAGAAAGACCTTTACAGATTGAAGACAGAAAAGTCAAGAATCTCAAACACAAAAGACTAGTTCTAGTCAAAGTGAAGTGAGACTCCAAAAGAGGACCTGAGTATACATGGGAGCTCGAGTCAGAAATGAAAAAGAAATATCCACATTTATTTTAGTAGATCTCGAGGACGAGCTCTAAAACAAGGTGGGGAGAATGTAACAACCCTCGGTAAAACCAACACCCTCATTATATTTTGTATACCCTATTATATCTTAAAATATTTCAATAGGTATCATATTACACCCCTTATGTGAAAACCGAGCCCGAAATACATTATAGTTTATAAAAATAAAATAAAAACCTGAATTATGAGATGAGGCGGGCCGCGTAGGACACCTCAAGCTCACGCGGGCCGCGCGGACTCATAAAACGCGGATACACCAGATGCCGACACGTGTCGACATCGTGGCAAGTCTACAAGCTGACCCAGCTAAGCTATTATGTTGACTGGTGTTGACGCGGGCCGCGTAAGGCTTAGCCTTACCTTACGCGGGCCGCCTGAGAGTCAGATATCACAACTATAAATAGCAGGCATCAGTTTTCGTTTTCCGTTGCTCACTTCTCGAATTCTAAATCTCACTTTCTGTAGTAAAGGAATTATAGTTGGGTATTATACCCCTAATTAGCGAGGTTCTGCTCCGTTGTAAGTATTATAACCCCAGTTTTATAATAGTTACGCTGCCCGATTGATTTAGGGTTCCGTAACAACTGTCGTGGTTCTGCCCGACGTAGTTTTTGGAATGCTGTCTCGGGGAGGGTATCATTAATATTTTCAAAGGGTTATGATACTAATCAATGTACATTTGTGTAAATTATAGATTATATCCAGGAAACCCTTACGCAAAGTCTAAAATAGCAATGTGAGTTTATCCTCTTTTTGTTAACCTTTTCATAATGTTTTACAAAACCTTAAATGTTTTACAATGTGATTAAGCGGTGATTGAGTCTTTGTAGTTCTTCAATTACTGCCGGTATTATGGGGTTTTGTATACAAAATTTACTACGAGTAGTAGTAAGTCTGAACGACAGTGCATTACCATTGGACGACGAGTTAGCCAATGGGTAATTTGACCATAGCCATAGATCCGGTCGAGTGGCAATTACTGAATGAGTAATTGTGTAGAAATAAACATTGTGATCGCTCTCAATACTGTTTTAATTGATAAAAATGTTTCTTGATTAAACTGGGATTCACTCACCAGTATTTCCGACTGACAAATGTTTTTAAAACACGTTACAGGTAACACAATGTGAACAGCCAATTAGTGAAAAGCCAGCTGGAAAGCACTGAAGGCTTGGGAAAAATGTGGCTATAAAAGTTACCTAATAAACAATGTTTTAAATTCAATAAAATAGGGTTTGTCCCTATAAATGTATTGTAATAAGAAACTTGGATTTTATCCATGTGATTATTAATATAAAGTATGGTGGTTTTACTCTGATAAACATTTCCTAACTACGGTCCTGATGAAATTTCCGCTGCGAGATTTAATAACCTGATACCACCTAAACTCTGAGATCGCGTCCGTCCGTTCCCAGGAATTAGGGATCGGGGGTTGCGACAAATACATCAGCGATTCGATCATGGAACGATACAGCGTTTCATCTACCTTCTCTCCGGTGGGATCAGGGTTTATCCCATGATTAGTTGCTAATGGGGTGGAGGCTGGAGTAGATCCTGACATCCCGAATTTCTCCAAGATATCATGAACGTACTTCGTTTGATGTATGAAAATTCCCTTAGGTAGTTGATCAACCTGAAGTCCCAAGAAGAATTTCATCTCACCCATCGATGACATTTCAAATTTTTGCTTCATAACTCTTTCAAAATCTTTGCACAAATTTTCATTTGTTGACCCCCCGAATATGATGTCGTCTACATATATCTGAACTATCAGAAGATGTCCGTGACCTCTTTGGTGAATAGAGTGGCATCCACTTTTCCTCGAATGACGCTGTTGGCTAGCAGGTGTTGAGACAATGTCTCATACCAAGCTCTCGGGGCCTGGTGTAAACCATACAGCGCTTTATCTAGCAAGTAGACCTTGTCTTTATGGATTGGATCGGTGAAGCCCGGCGGCTGTCCGACATATACCTCCTCTTTTACCTTCCCATAGAGAAACGCCGATTTAACATCTAACTGATATACTTTGAAGTTTTTCCAAGATGCAAATGCTAGGAAGATTCTAATCGCTTCTAGTCTAGCAACCGGAGCATATACTTTAGTGAAATCTATAGCCTCTTGCTGACTGAAACCTTGGACTACTAGTCGAGCTTTGTTACGAACAACAACTCCTCTATCGTCTCTCTTACACTTGAACACCCACTTGGTGTTGATCTTCCTCTGACCATCAGGCAAGTCTACTAACTTCCATACACCTAACTTTTCAAACTGACTCAACTCTTCTTGCATAGCATTGACCCAAGAATCTTCAGTTAGCGCCTCTTTATATGTTCGCGGTTCGATCTGCGAAATAAAACAACTTAGTGAAAACTCGGTTTGTAAAGGTGCTACTGTAGAATAAAAACAAGTAAGGCCTTGGTCAATTTGACGTCTAAAGCGAACGCCTGATTGCAATTCTCCAATGTTCAACTCCTCTGGATGGTATGAAAGAGTTCTTGGCATCACCTCGCCTGAAACATCTACCTCGCCTTCCAGATTAGTAATATTTTGATTTGCACCTTGTTCATTGACTGGGTTTGTTTGACTTGAAATCTGAATTTGCTCCCCCTCAGAATCTGAATCACCACGATCAAATATTGGCATGTTCTCAGATTCTTGATTATCATTCTGTGTCGTCTGATTATCATGAGCAACTTCATTTTGTTGAATATCATCATGTTCTCCAGCATTACTTGGACCTGCTTCATCGTCATTTGATGCTCGTTGCGGTCGTCTTGAATGCTCAGCTGGGAACCTTTCCTGCGATTCTTTATACTCTCTCAGAATATCCAACTCGTCAAAGAAATCTTCTTCTTCATCCTTTTCTTCTTCCATGTCAAACGAATCCCACAAAGTGTCATAATGAAAACGCCATGAATCTCCAGGATTCTGCGGTGGCATTTTGTAACCTTGACACTCAACATTGTGTGCTTCAATAATCCGCTTCAAGCTTGGAACAAAGACTCGTTTCAATGGACTTTGATAACCCACGAAAATTCCTTCAATGCTCTTTGGACCAAATTTACCAAAAGGTTCTAGAACTGTGCAGGGTGACCCAAACGGTTCTAAATACTTAAGGTTCGGTTTTCGGTTATTGATCAGCTCGAAACACGTCTTATTGAATTTCTTAACAATGAGAACCCGATTGAGTGTATAGCATGCGGCGGATACTGCTTCTGCCCAAAAATTTACTGGTAGCTTTGAGTCAGCAAGCATCGTCCTAGCCGTTTTAATTAGCGTCCTATTCTTTCTTTCTGCTACTCCATTCTGCTGTGGAGTGTAAGGAGCACTAAATTCATGCAATATACCTCTTTCATCACAATACTCTTCCATCTTGTTGTTCTTGAACTCAGTACCATTATCACTTCTGATTCTTTTGATACGCCTTTGGTACAAGTTTTCAATTTTTCTGAATAACGCCATCAAACTATCAAACGTCTCATCTTTCGTCTTCAGAAATGAAACCCATGAAAACCTTGAAAAATCATCCGTGACAACCAAACAATAGTAATCACCAGTGATGCTTTTGACGTTCACTGGACCAAAAAGATCCATATGAAGTCTTTCTAAAGGTCTCGATACTGAATTGACTTTCTTTTGAGGATGTGATTTCTTCTTTTGCTTGCCTTTGATGCAGCTAATGCACTCCCCTTCAAGATGAAAACCTTTGACATGAACACCCATAACCAAGTCATTGTGCACCAAGTGATTCATTTTTCTAAGATGTATATGACCCATCTTCTGGTGCCACAATTGCGATTCCTTCTCAGTTGCTCTAGAAACAAAACAATGAGCCTGACCCGTTGTTGTAGTTGCTACACTCATGTCCAACACATATAAATCATTCACTCTAGGCGCTCTCATGATAATCCATTCTTCAGGGATAACAAATCCTGGTTTCAAGATCAAGCATTCTTTGTCAGTAAAGTGAGTTGTATACATGCGATCACAAATCTGAGAGATACTTAGAAGATTATTCTCAAGCTCGACAATGTAGTTAACTCTTTCAAACGTAACAATCCCATTGGATAACGTTCCTTCACCAACTATTCTACCACCTTGATTGCCTGCGAATCCCACGTAACCACCATTGAAATCCCTAACATCGTACAGCAGGGCTGTTTTCCCCGTCATATGCCGAGAAGCTCCACTATCCATAATCCATCTTGAAACGGATCTTGGAAGCTCCTACACATATCAGAAACATTTAGTGAGATTTTGATGCTACCCAAGCCTCTTTCGACTCAGGTAACTGGACTTTAATGTGAGATTTTGTAGTGTAAAGTGGCGGAAAGTTTTTATCATTCATTTTTAAGCTCTCTGCAGACCCAACCTCAACCTTTTTGTATAAGAAAAATTCGTCTTTTTAAGGTTGACCAAATGGTTGGTCTTTCTTCAAAACAACCTTCTTCTCAGAAGTAATAGCATCTTTTGGATCAAGTTTCTCATAGTACTCCAAAGGAACATCCATTTTTACCGGTGTGGTAGAAGACGATTGTTTTTCTGACTCTGAAACCTTTGGTTTTAGAACACTTGATTTCTTTTCAACCACTTTTGGCTTCCATGCTTGTTGAGATGATGCAAACCGTTTGTAAAACTTGTCATTTTTAGTTACCTTATTCTTAACAGGTTCAGTTTTGATCTTGGTATTATCATTTTTCAAAACCTTTTTCTCAACAACCAATGGAGCTTTTCCCTTCACATCATCTTTCTTTCTTGAATTCATCACAACTTCAGTCTTAGGCTTCAAGTTGGTACACTTTCATGCAATATGTCCAACTTGATTACATTTGAAGCATGTTCGGGTGTCAACTACCCGACTTGTGCCTTCAGACTGAGGCTACGATGCTTTCTTCTCAAAGAACTCTTTGTTTGATTTTGAAAAAATCTCAGATTCTTCATCAGAAAGTGAACTTGAACCGTTCACAAACACCTTTTTCTCAGCAAACGTTTTGTTTTGAACATTCCTTCTCTGATAATTTTTACTACCCTGATAGCCACCCGACCATCTGTTTCGATTGTTGTTATAAAAATGCGGTGGAACAACTGGTTTCTTATAGTAAGCTTTATCTTTTTCAAAATTCATTTGCCTCTTTGTCTGATTCAAACCTTCTACTTCAGACAAATCAATTTCAACCAGTTTGAAAACATTTTTCAACTTATCCACATTAACATTCTCCAGAGGAAACTCAGAATCCGAATACAACTTATCAGATCCAGCCATCTTGTACATTACAAGACCCGGTTCATCACCTAAGTTGTTTTTGGATTTTGGTTTCGGAATGTAATTGTTCAGAAAACACTCTTCATCCTCAGCTGAATCACTATCAGACTTCAAAACACTTTCAGCCATGCCTTTCACAATATCAGTTTGAACACTATCATTAAATGATGATGAAGAAAATGTCACATCAATTGAATCTGGAAGTTTTATTTCATTCGTTTCATCTTCATCATTAACCAACCCGGACTTTTTCTTTGAAAAATTGTTTAGAACAGGTGGTGGAACCTGATGAAATCCAACCTCAGTTCCATCAAAGTATACATCTTCGCCTGCTTTGTTTTTTCCTATGGGTTTGGGAACAATGTGTTGTAAAACAAAGCTTGCGGAGCTGTAACTTGTTAATTTCAGATTAATACGCTCATTCTCAATCTTAGCTTCTTCAAACTGAAGCTTCAATTTAGCAATCTCATCCAGTTGTTGGTTGATTTGCTCTTCTTTGTGTCTAAGAACAACAGTTAAATGCTCATTTTCTTTATTGGTTTTACCATTTCTTTCATCAGAATCTTGTACCGTTCGTTTTAGTATGTCAAAAAATTTTGAAATTTTACGATTTTCAAGAACCAATTTTTAATTTTCTTTCTTAATTCTTTCTTAATTTTCTTTCTTAATTGAAAATTGGTTCTCAGATAAATTTTTAGCTCGATCATTTGAAGCTTTGGGCATTTTATCACGGTCAAGAATCTGATCTTCAACCTTTCTGACTCTTGTTGTCAGTTCTTCAACCTTTGCATTACTAGAGTAAGTAAGTGTACTACAAAACTTGCAGTTTTTCATGCAACTTTTGCAGTCACTATCACCTTTGACTTTCTTACCTGTCTCACTTGTTGAAACATTTGGACTGACCTTGCTTTTAGACTCAGTTTCAGACTTAGAGTCTACCTCAAGTTCCTTTGCAGCAAGCACTTTGTCAGCCATTTTCGTCAGATTTTCAGCAGTGAAATCCTGTGATGTATCAATAATTCCATCATCCACTTTCTTTGATTGCGGTTCTTTTGCTGTCTCTTTCTTTTTCTCATCAGATTCTCCTTCTCCCCACCATTTTCTCTGTCTGGCATCTTCTTCAGCTTTGAATTCCTCAATGAAAGCTTCTATACTAAAAGTTTTCGCATCAATAGCAATGTTTCCTTGAGGATCCAGATAACATTCTCTATCAGCATCCCATCTCTTTGCTCTCTTGGCTTCGTTGAACACCTTAGATAATCTGGTCATCTTGTATTCTGCTTTCTGCTTTCTTGCTTGATATTTTTGTTCTTCAGTTCTGGTGTCTTTAGGGACAGGAATTTCTTCTTCTTTTGCTACAAACGCATACCCTACTGCATCTTCCTCTGGTAGCAGTTCACTCCAATCAAAATCTTCATCATCATGAATAACAGCAAGAGCTCTTGATTTTTCTTTGGAAGTATCCTCAAGCTGCTTCAATCTGGGCGGTTCTGATTTATTCTGATGATAGATCGCTCTTTTGTAGTAATCCTCGCGAAATGGATTTGCAATATCATCAGCAGGAGCATTACGACACTCACGTTTAAAGTGTCTTTTTTGTTTACATCGGAAGCACGTGACCTTTGATTTGTCAGAGCCCAATTTGGTAGAAGGTCCACCAATAGACTGTCTTCCAGTAATCTCCATGAAACGCTGTGCTCTTCTCACTGCACTGGCCATACACCACCTGATGTCAATCAGTTCCATCTCTTCAGGATCTATTTGATCGTAATCTTCCTTTGTTAGGTTGGTGTTGCCTATCTTTCTTGCAACGAGACTTTCGTACGATTCTAACACAGACGCTAAGAACACCATCTGTTGTTTAGCAGACTCTTCACTGAAATTCTGACCATTCTTCAAATCAACAGCAATATTACATTGGAATAGATTCTTTGATGCGGATTGACTTGAATTTGTTGAAGAAGATCCACTATGAAAACCACTGTGAGGAGTTTCTTGATTCACAGTATTTGAACTTTCTGCAAAAAATGTTGTTCTTGGAAAACCAGTCTTTGGTAGATTTCCTCTATAGTACAACTCCACATTCTGCTGATAAGATGTGTTGTTGACTTTGTTAGATTTCTTGATCTCCAACTCGTGACTCTCCAGTCTTTCAATAAGCCGATCTACTGTCAAATCTTCAGACTTGATTGTATTCTTCAGCATTAATGCAAAGTACTGCCAATCTTGTTCATTTGGCAGCGAGTCGAACAATTTGTCTACCAACTCTTCTTGAGTATATACAATTTTGTGTCTTGCCAGCTCCAATTTTAGATGCCCAAATCTCTCAATCATTTTGGAAACAGACTCGTTCTTCAAACAACCAAATAAATCAAACTCTTTTCTTAACAGTTTCTTTTTGTTTTTTACTATCTCATCACTGCCTAGACACTTAACCCTCAGTTTCTCCCAAAGATCTTTTGAATTTTCATATTCAATCAATGAAATTATATCATCTCTCACTGGCTGATGAATCAACGCGATGCACTTTTGTTCAGCAATATATCTTTCAACTTCATCAGGATCTGTCAAACTTTCACCAAAACTTTCTCCTCTAGTGTAACCAATCTTTAAACTCTTCCAGCTTTGATATGCAAAAGCTTGAAGCCACTCGTCAAATCTTGTAGCCCACCTATTATAATCTTCTATTGCCAACAACTTTGGAGGTTTGTTATACGTCCCATACGCACTCTCAACACTTAAAGTATCCGAAAGAGTCTTTCTCGCACTCGGAGCTTTCTCGTTTGTGTTGTTTGACGTGTCGTTTGACGTATCATCTCCACCGTTTCCAGCAAAAGCAAAAATATCACAGAACGGATTGAAATCATCCATCTTCACGTACCTGAAATGATCAACAAACACTAAGAAAATTCTTGGTTTTGAAAAATACAGATTCAAGCGGAATCTGTTCAAGCGAAATCAGCTTTAAGCAAGATAGCTTTTCAAGCGAAATAGCAAATCAAGTTCAAGCGAAATCAGGTTACTTGAAGCGAAATCTCTAATTTTGCTTGAATTTTCAAGTGAAACCTATATTCAAGCGAAATCTGACAACCGTTTCAAGCGAAATGACGAATATGTGTATTCTTCAAGCGAAATCACTCAAAACTTTCAAGCGAAATCAGTATGATGTCATCATTTTACAAACAATTTCAAGCGAAATTATGTGTTTGATCAAGTTTTAAGCCGTATTTTAGTCCAAAACTTTCAAGGATTAGTTAACTCTATGTTTCGCTCGATATGTGTGAGTTTTAAGCCATTTCAACCGTGACAACTTGTTCAAATCAGAAAGAGTAGAAGTGAGAGAATCCGGTAAAATCAAGCTGAATTGGTATGAACTCCTCATCCTGAGCTCTGATACCACTTGTTGGATCGTTCCGGTGACCCTAAACAGTCAAGTTGAGTAGTTCATCATCATTTACAAAGGCGGAATCAATGCAAACAATGTCGAACAGCTTGTTTCCTTTTAATTCTTTTCTATTACTGATATTCTGAGCCTTTACAAAGATTTCTAACAAAATTCCGGCAGCACCTCGACTCAGAACTAATGACCAGGTTCCGCTTGGAATGAAATAGCACAACCCTATATATAGGCAACATGATTTCGCTTGAGGATGTCACAGCCCTGTTCAAGCGAAATTACCTACTAACACATGTACAAACCCTAATTTCGACCTTGTTGTGTGCTCGTTAATCTAATCTAGACATAAGACTCGATTAAGACGAAGTTAACAGACAGTAGATGCACTAACACTATTTGAATGTGATCATTTGAGATTTTCAATGTGGTTTTCTTATTGAAATAATAGTATCAACCAAATTGGTCTTTTCGATCCCAATATGGTTTTAACACGTGATAATATATTTATAGTTCTAAATAGTAGGGATTGCTTGAATCATACCAACATGTCTTGTTATCCTACCTGGTAGGTATTCTTCAACAATCTTTCAAAAGTTAAATGTTAGGACCATATCTTCAGCTTGCGCGCGCAACCTTTCGTATTAGAAAGTTCGTTAAGAACATGATCGGGGTATAGTGTTGAGACAAACACACAAAACTTATAATAAAAACATACTAGTTTAAAGATATAGTACTATTATCGCTACCTAATATGCTTGTAAACCAACAAGTTAAGAACGATATACATGTTAAAACGGGATGTCACTCGATTAACTTGGTCTTTGCAAGTCTCTTCATCATATGGTGCTAAGACCACACGGTGCGGGCGTGGAGGAGCGGCCTTTATGCCCTTCCATGCCGCACACACCACACCGTCCCCCGTCGTTGTCAACGGTGTTGTTTCAAGCTCTTGGAGAATCCCACCAGCGTTGTGTTTATTGGACGTTGACATGGCGTGCATTGGTTGGATGTGGCAGGTAGTCATTGGACCCCAACGGCATAATTTAAAAAAAAAGAATTTTTATTTTAACAGATTAATCACCCCACCTATATAAAAAAAACTCATCATTTTCACCTCACTCTCTTCTACCCAACATTCATTTTTATAAAATCTCTCAACTTATTTATAAAAAAAATAATGCATCCACACAACCGCAACTTCAATCCGAACAACCCATGTAGTTTCGATGAACTACCAAACACCGTTTCACCGCCTCAAGGGTCTCAAACGAACCAACCACGTTTTAACGATGCGGACATATTAGCGTACAATCATCTTCTTGCCAACCTACCTTGTTTATGTTTCCACAACAACTGCTCACTCCTCTATCACAAACTCCACCTACACCCGAATTCGAACCGGAAACTCAACCTACACCACCCGAATCCTCTACGCAAAGAAAACAAAACCATAAAAAGAAAACCGAATCTGAAAAGGAAAACGCAAAAGAGGACCGTCGTGTACATCCGTGGACAAACGAAGAAGAGTTGGTGTGGACAAAAGCTTGGCTTTTGATTTTGGAGAATTAGGTTATAAGTTTATTTTTATTTTTTTATTGTAAAAATTGTATATTTTTATTTTTTATTGTAAAAAGTGTATATTTTTTTATAGGTATCAACTAACATGTAACACCCCGAAAACGGTTTTGGTAATCAAACAACGTTGATGTTAAAAAGACGGGTAAAGTACCGTTAATGGTAAAATTAACCCGTTGAATATTAGGATTTAAATAAATAAGCCTAATATTAAATAAAAGGTGGATGAATGCTTTTGAGAAAATAAAGTTTACAAGAGACCCAAGTTAATGGGACTTAAAATAAAACGAGTTATAACATCCCCGAACCCACTAAGTTAACTAGGAATGTTTAACCTAGTTAATAAAAGAAATATTGTTGGATGAGTGGGTTGTAGCCTACTTAATAACTAACCAAACATGAGGGACCAAAGTGGGTGTCGCAACCCTCGTCCCCTTAACAAACCCGGGAACGGGCGGCCGCGGCCAGTTTGGGTGGTATCGGCTATTTTATCCATTTTGGCAGCGGAATTTACATCAGGACCGTAGTTAGAAAATATTTTATCAGGGTAAAATACCACATTTTCATAATATTAAACACTTGGGAATAATCCCAAGTTTTAAGTGCACACATTTTCATAGGGATAAAACCCTATTTTATTTAATGAAAACATCTATTTATTTTAGGTAACTTTATTGCCACTTTTCCAAGCCTTCAGTGCTGTCCTGCTGGATTCTATTTGGCTTTCACATTTTGTTACCTGAAACGCGTTTAAAAACATTTTGTCAGTGGGAAATACTGGTGAGTGAATCCCAGTTTAATCAAGTTTAATAAAGACCATTGTACAGTATTGAGGGCGGTCGCGCAATTACATTTGTTTCCATCTATTCAATTACCACCCACGGTACTGTCAACCCGGCTTGTGGAAATGTTACTCCTCGCAAGGTAGTAACAAATTTTGTATACAAAACCCCAACATACCGATGATAATTGTAGAATACAAATACTCAATAACTGTTTAATATAATTTAATTTAGGTGAGGTTTTGTAAAAACAATTTGCAAAAAGGATATTACTCACTTTGCTGTCTTAGGTTTTCTGTAAGGGTTTCCTGGTGATTATCTATAATTTACACAAATGCACACGTGTTAGTATAATAACCCAACATTTATATTAATGATACCCTCCCCGATACAGCATTCCAATGACTACGTCGGACAGAACCACGACAGCCGTTACGGAACCCTGGATCAATCGGGCAGCGTATCTAATACGTAATCGGGGTTATGATACTTACAACGGAGCAGAAATTCGTTATTTAGGGGGTATTATGCCCGAGAATTATGCCTACTATTCAGAAATTCGAGTGAGAAAAGAAATGTGAGCGATCCGAAACTGAAGCCGATGCCCTCAATTTATAGGGCTGCAATTCGAGTTTCTCGCGGCCCGCGTAAGAGTAAGCTAAGGCTTACGCG
This sequence comes from Helianthus tuberosus, assembly GCA_030545235.1. NCBI lineage: Eukaryota > Viridiplantae > Streptophyta > Magnoliopsida > Asterales > Asteraceae > Helianthus > Helianthus tuberosus. Next base: position 25,070 of record JARYGA010001237.1, read on the forward strand.
GCCAGCGACATAGGGTCCGTAGGGCCTAGCCTTGGCAGCTCACCTATGTAGCCTCGACGAGTGTTAGACACGTGGCAGCACCGGGTTAAGCCTGGTGGCCAGGTCGTCGCACCCCGCGTAAGACGTAGCCAAAGGCTACGCGGCCCGCGAGCGCCTTTGAAAACTTGTTTTTATTTAATTTTTATAAAAATAAAGGTATTTGGGCTCGGTTTTCACATACGGGGTATATTTTAGGTCATTTTGGGGCATTTTAATATATTTTAGGGTATCGAAAATATTTAGGAGGGTTGTTATATCCTCCCCACCTTGCTTTAGAGCTCGTCCTCGAGATCTACTGGAACAAGTGTGGATATTTTCTTTGCATTTCTGATTCAAGCTCCCGTGTATACTCTGGTCCTCTTTTGGAGTCCCATTTCACTTTGACCAGAACTAATCTCTTGTGCTTGAGGTTCTTAACTTTGATGTCTTCAATTTGTAGGGGTCTTTCTACAAATTTTAACTGCTCATTTACCTCTATGTCCTGAAGAGGTACTACCAGTGATTCATCAGCTAAGCATTTCTTGAGATTAGATACATGAAATACATCATGTATTCCTGCTATTTCCTCTGGCAGTTGTAGCTGATAGGCTACAGGTCATATTCTTCTAATAATCTCAAAAGGTCCAACATACTTGGGGTTTAGCTTTCCCCTCTTGATGAATCTTACCACTCCTTTCCAAGGAGAGACTTTTAATAACACTTTGTCTCCTACCTGAAATTCCAACGGCTTGCGTCTGTTATCAGCGTAGCACTTTTGTCGATCACGTGCTGCTTTTAGTCGTTCCTTGACTTGAATGATCTTGTCGGTTGTTTCCTGCACTATTTCTGGTCTGGAGAATTGCTTTTCCCCAATTTCTGCCCAACAGACTGGGGTTCGGCACTTTCGTCCATAAAGTGCTTCGAAGGGTGCAGCGTTGATACTTGTGTGATAACTGTTATTATAAGAAAATTCTATTAAGGGTAAGTGATCGTCCCAATTACCTCCGAAATCAATTACACAAGCTCTAAGCATGTCTTCCATTGTCTGAATTATCCTTTCTCTTTGACCGTCCGTTTGAGGATGGTAAGCTGTGCTTAGATTCAACTTGGTTCCCATTGCTTTTTGGAAACTTGCCCAAAAATGAGAGGTAAAACGGCTATCCCTATCAGAAACAATTAATAAAGGAATCCCATGTAATGAAACTATTTCATTTACATACAATTTAGCTAACTGTTCCATACTGAAAGTTTCCTTCATTGGTAGGAAATGAGTTGACTTAGTTAGCCTGTCTACAATCACCCAGATTGTATCATTACCTTTTCTTGTTTTTGGATAATTTGGTAACAAAATCCATTGTTATCAATTCCCATTTCCAAACTGGCATTTCAAACTGCTGTAACAAACCTGAAGGTTTCTGGTGTTCAGCTTTGACTTGTGAACAAGTTAAACACTTAGAAACATAAGCTGCTATATCTTTTTTCATTCCTATCCACCAGAAATTCTTTCTTAAATCTTGATACATCTTATCACTTCCAGGATGCATTGTATACTTAGACTTATGGGCTTCTTCTAATATACGGTGGCGTAGGTTTCCTAATTTGGGTATCCATATTCTTTTCTTATGGAATCTCCAAATTCCATCTGTTCCTTGTTCTAGTTCTTTAATCATTCCTTTTAACTTTTCAGTATCATCATTGATTACTGATTCTTGTGCTTTTCTAATTTGATCATTTAAATCTACTTGTAGATTTAATTTAAGAGAACGTACCCTTTTTTTGGCTTTTCATGATACTTTCGACTTAAAGCATCAGCCACTACATTGGCCTTTCCTGCATGATACTGGATATTACAATCATAATCACTAAGAATTTCCATCCAGCGTCTTTGCCTCATATTCAATTCCTTTTGCCCGAAAACAACTCTTATGATCAGTGAAAATAGTAAACTTACTATCGTAAAGGTAATGTCTCTAAATTTTCAAGGCAAAAATTGTGGCTCCTAATTCTAAATCATGGGTTGAATAATTCTCTTCATGATTCTTAAGTTGCCTAGATGCATAAGCTATAACCTTTTGGTGTTGCATTAACACACATCCATAACCTAACTTAGAAGCGTCACAATAAACTACCAAGTCTTCAGTTCCTTCTGGTAACGCTAGTATGGGTGCGTGGGTTAATCTTTGCTTAAGGATTCTAAATGCTTCTTCTTGTTTTGGTCCCCATTCAAACTTAGCAGATTTACAGGTTAGCTTAGTTAAGGGAATGGCTATTCTAGAAAAATCTCGAATAAATCTCCTATAATAACCGGCCAGTCCTAAGAAACTTCTAACCTCGGTTGGTGACTCAAGGGTTTTCCATTTGGTAATTGCCTCGATCTTGGTGGGATCCACATGTATTCCTTCATGATCGACTAAGTGTCCAAAAACTGTACCTGTTCTAACCAAAACTCACACTTCGAAAATTTTGCATAAAGCTTTTCCTTCCTTAATAAACTTAGAAGTGCATGCAAATGTTGTGCATGTTCTTCTTTACTCTTAGAGTAAATGAGAATATCATCTATAAAAACAATTATGAATTTATCCAAATATGGCTTACATATTCGATTCCTCATGTCCATAAATGCAGCTGGGGCATTGGTTAAACCAAATGGCATGACAGTAAATTCATAATGACCGTACCTTGTTCTAAATGCGGTCTTAGGAATATCCTCTTCCTGTACCTTTAATTGATGATATCCTGACCTTAAATCGATTTTAGAGAAAAATCGAGCTCCTTGCAGTTGATCGAACAGATCATCGATCCTTGGTAATGGATACCGGTTCTTAATTGTGACCTTGTTCAATTCACGGTAATCAATGCACATACGCATCGATCAGTCTTTCTTTTTAACGAATAAAATCAGTGCTCTCCATGGTGATGAACTTGGCTGTATGAATCCTTTCTCCAACAATTCGTCCAATTGTTTTTTCAATTCCTGCGGGTGCCAAACGGTAAGGTGCCTTGGCAATCGGTGTTGTCCCTGGTAGCAGATGGATTCTGAATTCGACTTCCCTGTCTAGCGGTAGTCCTGGTAATTCTTCTGGAAATACATCTGAAAACTGAGACACTACTGGGATATCTTTCAGTTCTTTTCCTTTAGTGTTAGTGATTATAGAAATCAAATACACTATAGACCCTTTTCTTATATAATTTGTTGTTTTCATCACAGAGATGAATTTTGTAGATCTAGACGGCTTATCTCCTTTAATTGTGATCTTTTCACCCTTTGATGAATTTACTTGAATTGACTTTTGATCACATAAAATACTGACTTTGTTGGCTATTAACCAATCCATTCCTAATACAACATCAAATCCTGCCAGATTCATTGGATAAAGGTTTGCAATATACTTTTGATTTAAAAATTCTATTCTTGCTCCCTGCAAGATTTCAGAAATCTTAATGGTTTCTCCATTTGCTGTTTCTACTAGACTTTCTTGCGAGAGTTTAGTTAATGGTTGATTGAGAAGTTTGCAAAATGAAGTATTAATAAAACTTTGGTTTACACCAGAGTCAAATAATACTTTAGCAAAAACATCATTAACTAAAAACGTACCGGCTATTACGTCCGGAATCATCTTGGCTTCATCTGCCGTCAAAACAAATGCTCTAGCATTTTTAGTGTTCTTGTTGTTTGTAGCTGGAGCTAATTTCGGACAATTCAGCTTGATGTGACCTTTTTCTCCACAGTTGAAGCACATTCCATTGTTCGGTTTTCTCCTGCAATCTTCTTCCTTATGTCATGGTATCTTGCAGAAATTGCAGTAAGTGGAGCATTTTCCCGAATGCTTCTTCTTGCAAGCCTTGCAGTAGGGTGCAGAGGTAGAATCTACATTCCTACGGTTGGAATTACCGTAGCGAAATTCCTGAGTAAGCCTTTGAGCTAGGTTTCTCCTCTGATCTTCTTCTCGTGTACGAACTAACTCATCTGTCAAGGTGTTTGCTAGTTCTATAGCTTCTTCTATGGTTTGAGGTCTAGCTGCCTTGACTACATGCCTAATCTCCCCGATTAATCCCCAGATGTAACGGGAGATTAATACTGGTTCTGGTGATGCAAGGGTTGGCACTATTCTAGCATATTCAAATAATAACGTAGTGTACCCTTTGCTATCTACTCCTGTCATCCTAAGGTTTAGGAATTTATTTGCTATCTGTTCCTTTTCATTGGGAGGGCAGAACTTCCTTTCTACCATATTCTTAAATTCTTTCCATTCCATATTGTAAACCCTATCACTTCCTTTAGACTGGAGGATAGTGTTCCACCATTCTAAGGCTGAGTTCTTAAATAAATTAGAAGCTAACATTATCTTATCCTCTTCCGCACATTTGCTTATTTTTAAGACAGCCTCAGTCTTTTCTATCCAGCGTAGAGTTGCAATGGGTCCTTCATTTCCCGATAATTCTATTGGTTTGCAGGACCAGAATTCCTTGTAAGAACAACCATAAGGCATCGTTCTTCTTCTTTTGGGAATGGGCGCTTGAAGTAAGGGTCCATTGTTTACGCTGTGTTCTGGTTCAGTTGGTCGTTTACTGCTATGTTTACTTTTATTATCCGCTTCCTTAACAGTTTGAATAATAAATGGCATTGCATCTATAATTCCTTGTGCTACTATATGTTGAATGGCACTGTTATCCACTTGGTTTCCATTGTTATTGTTGTTCGGATTCTCATTATTCGGGTTAATGTCGTTCTGATTATTATCATTCTGGTTTTCCTGGTTCACTTGGTTGTCCATCTGAATTTTAAACATTTACCACATATCAATAATCACAAATTAGTATTTAATACAACAAATCACACAACACGCATGTTGATAAAAAACGTCGAGCATTGCGACTTACTCTTTTTATATAGTATGCATCTAGTACAAACCGATACTGAAAATTAAAATTACAATACAACTGGAATTGAAATTACACTAATAGTAGTAGGCATCCGTAGTTTTTTTTTCATACACAGATATCATATATTATTATATTATTATTATTATTACTACTACCTCCACCATCACTTTTATGGATATGGATTCATCTAGAAATCCATATTGCGCTCGTCGTACTTCCAGACGAGACGCTCTCCTACCTATCTCATTCTCTCGCTACTCTCTAAAATTTCTTCTCCGAAAGTTCGGAGCTCTTGCACATTTTCTGCACTCATTAGGGGTGCAGGTGCGGGTACCGGGTTTGGAAATTGGGGTGAGGGTTCCTGGTACGGGTAAGGATTCTCTAAAATTTCCCTAATGAATACATCATTATCATAGTAGGGATCTAGAGGGCCCAAACCTGGGTAAGCTCCTAGATTCGGCATGGGTTCAATTTCTGTTATTGGGTATCGTTGCATATAATCCCTATTGGCATCCCACCACGGATCATAATCTGGGTCTAAGGGATTGGGTATTGGTACCCTAGGTACCTCCTCCGGGTTAAATTCATGCATTTCAACTTGATTCTCTGGGTTTTCTATTTCCATTGGCTGAGCTGGGAGTAAGGGTTGGGGTGCTATTAGTTGCTCCAGGTTAGGGTCAGCAGCTGTGGTTGCTAAGATATGGAAATTGGCTAAACCCCTATTGAGCATGTCCTAGGCATGGGTAATCTGTCTCTCTTTTAGCGGCTGCTAGGGCTCTCTGTTCTTGCAACTTTTTCATTTGTTTCATACGCTCATGTGCTCCCCTACTGAACCATCCTCTCTTTTTAGGAGGGAATGACTCTTCAGACTGAGCCTTAAACACGAATATTCCTTCTTCATTATTAGCAGAATACCCTGAGAGGGCAGGATGTGAAGAGGTGCCTTCGCTTCTAGGCGAATCGGACAATTGACGATACGCGTCAGATGGTCCTTGGTCGCTCATACTAAAAACTAACAAATAGTCAAATAACACACAACAATAAAATACAATTATGCACGTATTTTCGAAATTTATTTCCTAACACTTTGAATAATATCCTGGTGTCAGCAGAATACTTTTGTGGCTGAATAAGTGGCTTAGCTCTGATACCACCTTCTGTCGCAACCCTCGTCCCCTTAACAAACCCGGGAACGGGCGGCCGCGGCCAGTTTGGGTGGTATCGGTTATTTTATCCATTTTGGCAGCGGAATTTACATCAGGACCGTAGTTAGAAAATATTTTATCAGAGTAAAATACCACATTTTCATAATATTAAACACGTGGGAATAATCCCAAGTTTTAAGTGCACACATTTTCATAGGGATAAAACCCTATTTTATTTAATGAAAACATCTATTTATTTTAGGTAACTTTATTGCCACTTTTCCAAGCCTTCAGTGCTGTCCAGCTGGCTTCTATTTGGCTTTCACATTTTGTTACCTGAAACGCGTTTAAAAACATTTTGTCAGTGGGAAATACTGGTGAGTGAATCCCAATTTAATCAAGTTTAATAAAGACCATTGTACAGTATTGAGGGCGGTCGCGCAATTACATTTGTTTCCATCTATTCAATTACCACCCACGGTACTGTCAACCCGACTTGTGGAAATGTTACTCCTCGCAAGGTAGTAACAAATTTTGTATACAAAACCCCAACATACCGACGATAATTGTAGAATAAAAATACTCAATAATTGTTTAATATAATTTAATTTAGGTGAGGTTTTGTAAAAATAATTTGCAAAAAGGAGATTACTCCCTTTGCTGTCTGAGGTTTTCTGTAAGGGTTTCATGGTGATTATCTATAATTTACACAAATGCACACGTGTTAGTATAATAACCCAACATTTATGTTAATGATACCCTCCTCGAGACGGCATTCCAGCGACTACGTCGGGTAGAACCCCGACAGCCGTTACGGAACCCTGGATCAATCGGGCAGCGTATCTAATACGTAACCGGGGTTACGATACTTACAATGGAGCAGAACTTCGTTATTTAGGGGGTATTATGCCCGAGAATTATGCCTACTATTCAGAAATTCGAGTGAGAAAAGAAATGTGAGCGATCGGAAACTGAAGCCGATGCCCTCAATTTATAGGGCTGCAATTCGAGTCTCTCGCGGCCCGCGTAAGAGTAAGCTAAGGCCTACGCGGCCCGCGACATAGGGTCCGTAGGGCCTAGCCGTGGCAACTCACCTATGTAGCCTCGACGAGTGTTAGACACGTGGCAGCACCGAGTTAAGCCTGGTAGCCAGGTCGTCGCGCCCCGCGTAAGACGTAGCCAAAGGCTACGCGGCCCGCGAGCGCCTTTAAAAACTTGTTTTAATTTAATTTATATAAAAATAAAGGTATTTGGGCTCGGTTTCACATATGGGGTATATTTTAGGACATTTTGGGGCATTTTAATATATTTTAGTGTATCGAAAATATTTAGGAGGGTTGTTATAGTGGGATAACTTGAAAGTTAAATAAATAAAGTGTAAACAAAACAAAACCCACATCAAGTGTGTGTTCTGTGGAACGATCAGGAGGAGCTTAGCCAAAACCCTAATTCAACCAAAATCATCAAATTGAAGGGCTAATTGAAGCTCAAATTCATGATTGAACATGAATTAACGATCACCCAAGCCAGGGGATAATAAGGTATGTAGAATTTTGATGATTTTTGAAGTTGTGAAATTTGATGAACATCATAATTTGAGAATTATGTATAAATCATAGAAGTTATGGTTTAATTGTGATGTGTACTTGCGTAGGAACAAAACCCTAAGTTAAAATTATACATATATTGCCATGATTTGAATGTTTAGATGAATTACCACACAAGGATAAGTGGGTTTTAATAATATGATGAAGTTGATGATAGTAATAAGAAGATACTTGAACAATTTATGTGTTTGAGTACATGATCATACTTGCCATGAAATGGGTTTTTGTGTGATATGATGAAAATGATGATATATTCATGATTAATGATGTTTGAAATCATCATATGTTTATGAGTGTTTAAAGTATTAGGCTAAGTTTGATGATCGGATAAATTCCACAAATATAATGCGATGGATTGTTTAATAGCAATAAAACAATCCCAAATCCTTGTATGATATTAATGGTTTAGCATACAATGATTGATATTGTGTTAATTCAATGATTTACGGTTACGTGAACTTGATTGAATAAGTAGTTAAAACGGTAGCATAAGAATAATGCCTACTGAATATTTGACAAAGTGCTCAAATGAGTTTTTGAGCTACATAGTGTAATTACTTACGCTAATAGGCAGTTTGACTTTAAAAAAGTCAAACTGACTAAAATGAGATCAAATGGTAATTTTGATATAAAGTCAATAAGATAAGATAGTCTTAATAATGGAGACTAATCTAACCATCTTACGAATGATAAAAAGGTAGTTTGACACTTGACAAGCTAGGTGGAAGCTTGGGAAGGAAGTAGGTCAAACGAATCAAGTATGAAGGAAAAGCATAATTTGGATGCAAGGTAAGTAAAGCTTACACTCTTTTGATTTGTAGAATATTCTCTTATCGTATTGATTACGAATACGATAAATAAGTAATTGAAATGTGATGTTCCGACGTGTAGTCGTACGGAACGAGATAAGTGAAAATGATAAGAAACCATGTTGATGGTTAAAAAGGATTAAATAGGTAATTCGGTCATACAATGACGAATAAATAATGAGTTTGATTTAAGTTACCTTATGGTGTAATCCATAATGAGTAACAAGAATTAAGAGATAATTTTTAAGAAATAGGATCGTACGGTTTAAACCGGAACGAGTTATATGGATGAGATGGTAAATAAATATCATCTCGTAAAGATAAATGGTCATTTAGACCAAATGGGTCAAAAGGTAAAGATATCACCATATGACAATATCGACTAATGATTATTTGTCGAGTCATTTGCTCACAGGAGCGAATAGCGAATGGATATTTGCGTGGTTATTAATTAGCGGTTGTTAACGCAAGGTATTAAAACGGGTCTATGCTTTGACCCGAGCCAGGTATGTGCAAATAGGATTATAGCTATTATGTGCAATTTTGGTCAAACATGTTATTGAAAGTCCTTCGTCGTTAAGGAAGGGCTAAAGTTGACCAAAATGCCCTTGTATGATAAACTAGGCAAACGATCTCTAAAAGTAGTTTGATAATAAGTTTGTCGATCAAGTAAATCCGTAGGATAAGTATAAAAGTGAAAGGTATGAACCTTTTGGGTCAAATGCCTCGAAATGAGTCTTTTCCGTAAAATGATAAATCGAGGGGTAAAACTCGGAATAAATAGTTTACCACATTAAATCCACCACAAAAATAGTTGTGGTGGAAGAAGTTGATATGTAAATGTGGAAATATGATGCAAGCAAAGAATGAGCGAGATGTAAGTTAAAAAATGCTTAAATCCCTTAACGGGTCAAAATAAGTATACACGCATAAACGGGTTAAGGATGCATAAAAACCCATGATTAGAACCTTGTATAATAGGAAACAGTTATAACATGCTATTCATGAGAATTTGAATGCAACAAACAAGTTTATTTGATAAAATCATGAACGGGTCAAAAGTTTTGTAAAAAGATATAAAGCCGAAGGCTTAAAAACCTAGAAAGTAGTTAATCCGGATGTCGGATTTTAACTCCACATGATGGAGAATCGAATTACGATCACGTAGGAAGAAACAGATCGTAAAACGGATAAAAATTTAGAGAGTTGTGTCCGTTTAGGCGAAAAATGAGTTTGCTGAAAATATGCTGTCACGGCCCCCAGCCCGGTATGACCCGGTCCAGAAGCCGCGGGACAGAAAATCCGTGGTATTTGTATTTAGTTTGGCAGCGGAAGTATTAACAAGATTGTTTAAACTTGAAAATGCCCAATTATTTTATTGCACAATTTTGGGACAAACCCCATAATTTATAATAAAAGAAATTTCACGAGGAAATTCCCTGTTTTACAAAACATATTTATTTATTTTATTGAGCCACTTTCCCAAGCTTGTAGTGCTACATGGCACTTTTCCTGGATCACAACAGATCACCTGAAACATGTTTAAAAAGATTTTATCAGCGGGGAAATACTGGCGAATCATTCAATTTGCACAAAAGACACATTGTTATAAATTTACAGCATTAATGGTTTTTATATTTGCCCCTATCATATAATTATCTGGTTCAGCTGTCACTCGACCGAATCTATGACTGTGGACATATCACTAATTAGGCTCGCCCACCTAAAGTGATAAATCGTTAGTAGTAATGTGAACAAAACCCCCACATACTGTCAGTAATTAAAGATTAGCAAAGACTTAATCACTGCAAAGTATAACTGGAAAACATTTAGGGTTTTGTAAAGCAATTTGATAAAAAGAGAATGACTTACATTGCAAGTTTAGTTGGGCAGGCCCTTGCCTACTGATTTATTCTTGTAACCTAGGTAAATAACAATGCACACGAAACTAGGTCAGTAACTTAATACAACATTTACGATAAGCTCACGAAATCAAAACCTTCACGACGAATGACAAAGTATAGCCCGTATTCGGGCAGCACTTAAACATCCATCGAATTGGTTTCAATCGATCGGACATTGTATCGTAGCAGTGATCGAGTTATTACCCTGTTGTCACAGCAGAGTGTCGGGATTTTGATTGTTTTGAACTAAACAGTGTATAACTAAACGCACGTAATGAATTTTTCCGTCGTAACAAGACCTCCATGCAAGTGCCACACCCCTGAGTTATATACTGAAAAATGGTCTCCCCCGCGTGGCGCGCCAGACCCACCTGGTCCTGGCGCGAGGGGTCCTCTTTTAGGGTACGGTAGCCTCGTGTATTTCTAGCCTAGGTGAGTCAACAGTTCGACGAATTTCGCATTCTATAACAAACTGTGAAGATAATCGTCAATTAGGGAATACCCCCCTTGAGTTTTAGGGGGCCCTGATCCTATTTCCAATTGTTCTGAAAATTATAGGGGTCATGCAATATTACTTGGGGGTCTCAATTAGGGTTTCCTATTGACATAATAAAATAAGAAATAATAATTTTGGCGAGAGTTGTTACATCCTCCCCACCTTATTAAAATCTCGTCCTCGAGATTTACTGGAACAAGTAGGGATATTTTCGCTTCATTTCTGATTCCAGTTCCCAAGTATACTCAGGTCCTCTCTTTGAATCCCACTTGACTTTGACCAGTACTAGTCTTTTGTGCTTGAGGAACTTGACCTTTTTATCTTTTATCTGAAGTGGTTTCTCTACAAATTTTAACTTTTCATTTACCTCTACGTCTTGGAGAGGTACTACCAGGGATTCGTCGGACAAACATTTCTTGAGGTTAGATACATGAAACACGTCATGTACTCCAGCTAGTTCTTCTGGTAGTTGTAGGCGATAAGCAACTGGTCCGATTCGTTGGATTACTGAGAATGGTCCTATGTACCTTGGACTTAGCTTTCCTTTCTTTCTTTCTGAACCGAACCACTCCTTTCCAAGGAGAAACTTTCAAGAGTACCTTATCCCCAACTTAAAATTCTAGCGGTTTGCGTCTATTGTCTGCATAACTCATTTGGCGATCTCGTGCTGTTTTTAGTCTGTCCTTGATTTGAGTGATCTTGTCGGTGGTTTCTTGCACAATTTCGAGACCTGATAATTGACTTTCTCCTATTTCTGCCCAACAAACTGGAGTTCTATACTTTCGTCCATACAGTGCTTCGAACGGGGCAGCTTCGATGCTTGAATGGTAACTATTATTGTAGGAGAATTCAATTAAGGGTAGGTGATTATCCCAGTTTCCACCAAAATCTATTACACATGCCCTGAGCATGTCTTCTAGGGTTTGAATCGTCCTTTCACTTTGTCCGTCTGTTTGGGGATGGTATGCAGTGCTCAAGTTCCGTCTGATCCCCATTGCTTCTTGAAAACTTGTCCAGAAATGCGAAGTAAAACGACTATCTCTATCTGATACAATAGAGAGTGGGACTCCATGTAAGGATACTACCTCGTCTACGTATAATTTGGCTAATCTTTCATACAGAAAGTTTCCTTCATGGGCAGGAAATGAGCAGATTTGGTTAATCGATCCACAATTACCCAAATTGCGTCGTTACCTTTTCTGGTTTTGGGCAACTTAGTAACAAAATCCATGGTTATTAGTTCCCATTTCCAAACAGGCATTTCTAATTGTTGGAGTAACCCTGAAGGTTTCTGGTGTTCTGCCTTAAGTTGCGAACAAGTTAAACATTTGGATACATATCTAGCTATGTCCTTTTTCATTCCTATCCACCAGAAATTATTTCTTAAATCTTGGTACATCTTATTATTACCAGGATGCATGGTATACCTAGATTTATGGGCTTCCTCTAAAATCTTCGGGTAAGGCAAGAATTGGGGTGTTTGTTAACCTTTGTTTTAAAATCCTAAAAGCCTCTTCCTGCCTGGGTCCCCATTCAAACTTAACTGATTTACATGTTAGCTTAGTTAATGGTACAGCTATTTTAGAAAAATCCTTAATGAATCGTCTATAATATCCTGCTAACCCTAGAAAACTTCTAACTTCCATAGCTGATTGTGGGACCTTCCATTTGGTAATTGCTTTGATCTTGGATGGATCTACGTGAATATGTGACCTAAGAATTGCACCTCCTGTAGCCAACATTCACACTTTGAGAATTTGGCATAAAGTTTCTCTTTCATAACAAAGTTAAGAGTGCATGCAGGTGCTCACAATGCTCTTCCTGATTTTTGGAATAAATAACTATATCGTCGATGAAGACAATCACAAATTTATCCAAGTACGGCTTACAAATCCTATTTATCATGTCCATGAATGCGGCAGGAGCATTTGTTAGTCCAAAGGGCATGACTGCAAACTCGTAATGACCATACCTAGTTCTGAAAGTTGTTTTAGGTGTGTCTTCTTCTTGTACCTTCAACTGATGGTATCCGGAGCGTAAATCTATCTTAGAAAAATATCTAGCCCCCTGAAGTTGATCGAAAAGATCATCAATCCTAGGCAATGGGTATCGATTCTTAATTGTAACCTTATTCAATTCCCTATAATCGATACACATTCGCATTGAACTGTCTTTCTTCTTTACAAACAACAATGGTGCTCCCCAAGGGGATGAACTAGGTTGGATGAATCCTTTACTGAGTAATTCATCTAATTGCTTTTTCAGTTCTAACATTTCAGTGGGTGCTAACCGGTAGGGTGCTTTAGCTATGGGTGAAATTCCAGGAATCAGATGAATTCTAAATTCTACCTCCCTATCTGGTGGTAATCCTGGTAGTTCTTCTGGGAATACATCCGAGTATTCTGATACTACAGGAATTTCCTTAAGTTCTTTATCCTTAGTGTTAATGATTACCGAAATCATATATACTATTCCTTGTTTCCGCTCATAACTAGCAACTTTCATTACTGAAATAAACTTTAATGGTTTGCGCGGCTTATCTCCTGTAATCATAATTACTTCTCCTGCAGGTGTATGAATTTCTATAGAATTCTTATCACAGAGGATTCAAGCATGGTTGGCTGCTAACCAATCCATTCCTAATACGACATCGAATCCAGCTAAATTCATAGGTAATAGGTTTGCAGAAAATTTATGACCTAAAAGTTCTATATTTTCTTTTTGCAAAACCGTATCTATGTTAACAGAGTTCCCGTCTGCCGTTTCTACTATATAAATCTGCCTAAGGTTGGTTAAGGGTAGCTTAAGAGCTTGGCAGAAAAAGTATTTATAAAACTTTGGTTTGCACCAGAGTCGAATAATACTTTCGCATAAACGTTGTGTACCAGAAACGTACCAGCTATTACGTCGGGAATCAGTTCGGCTTCCTGTGTGGTCAATTGGAAGGCTCTTGCATTCTTCTTATTAGTTCCTTCAGCAGGATTGGCCTTGTTATCCGCTGGCTTGACCAATTTAGGGCATTCTGGTCTGAAATGCCCAGCTTCTCCACAGTTGTAGCAGATCTTTAATTTCTTTTTGCATTCCTCCTCCCGATGGCCCGGAATTTTGCAGAAATTGCAATTTTCTCTACATTTTCCAAAATGTTTCTTTTTGCAATTCCCGCAAAATGGCGGGGTGGAAGTGGACCCAGTCCCCTTTCTCTTGAAGTTGCTATTATTACCCACCCGAAATCCTTGGATAAACTTTTGGGCTAACTCCTTTTTCCTGTTTTCTTCTCGTGTACGCACCAGCCCGTCGGTCAAAGTATTGGCTAACTCCACTTCATCGTCAATTGTGCGGGGTCTCGCAGCCTTGACGATGTCACGAATCTCGCTAATTAAACCCCAAATATAGCGAGAGATAAGTACCGGTTCTGGCGAAGCCAGAGCTGGTACAATTCGAGCATACTCGAAGAACTTCGAAGTATACCCTCGACAGTCAACATCCACCATTCGGTGGCTCAGAAACTTATTCGCCATTTGCTCTTTTTCATATTCAGGGCAGAATTTCTTTTCCACCAAATGCTTAAACTCTTCCCAATTCATGGCATAGGCCATGTCACTTCCCTTGGCTTGTAACATCGTATTCCATCATTCTAATGTTTCTTCCATGAAAAGATGAGAAACATGCATAACCTTATCTTCATCGGCACATTTACTTATTTTGATTACTGTCTCGGTTTTCTCCAACCAATGTAGCGCGGTAGTTGCCCCTTCATTGCCTGCAAATTCAACAGGTTTACAAGCAAGAAATTCTTTGTAAGTGCAACCAGGTGTTGCAACTTTCATTTTCTTAAGTATTGGGGCTTGAATCACGTTGTCATTATTGCCGCCTCCATTAACACTATTACTGAAATTATCGTCGCTTGTGCGTTTACTGGGGTTGGCTTGTGAAGGTTCAACAGGACTTTTAACAGCAACGACGATTGCTGGGATAGCATTTGCTATTCCCTGGGCAACGATGTTTTCTATATCTTGCCTATTAAGAAAGTGATCTTCATTGTTTTGCTCGGATTCGTTAATTTCATTAACTGGTTCATTAACAGCGTGTTCCATCTGATAATTAACAATATAAATAAGTTATTGGCACAAAATAAATAACAACCAGACTTAATAAAACAATTGCACATAATCATGTCAACACGTATAGCCAAAATTGTCGACTTTGCGACTTTCATATTTTATATATTTTAGTATGCATCCGTACACACCAGATATATTACAAAAGTTTTATTTTAAGTTATTTTACATGATTATATTTTTATTATTTATTATTATTTTATTATTATTATTAAACACATAACCACACCACCGTCAACTGACTTTTCAAAAACGACGTTCCCTCTCGTCGTATTTCCCGGAGATCTGTTCTCCCACTTCCCGGATTCGATTCCCTGCGTCCACCAGTTCCTCACCATAGTGACGGAGTTCAGCCAAGTTTTATGTGCTCATAGGTGGGTTTGGTGCAGGCTCAGGGTCAAACTGGGGGGAAAAGGTGTTAGGGTTATTCAAGAGATTCTGAAATTGCCAGTCAGTTGTCCACCATTCTTCCAGCTCTCCTTGTAGGGGTCGGGGGTTGATAATAGGATCTGGGATAGCAGGTTCCAAATTAACTGGAAGTTGTACTTCAGCTGGGTAATTGAAGAGGTTTTCATCGGCAGGTCCGATGAGGTCGCTATTTGCCAGTTTGCGGTCCAGCTCCACCCAGGGTGGCATCTCCTGGGCTTGCCCTGAACTTTCCCCAATCTCCTTTCCTTTACCTTTATCCTTTGGATTCTCAGTGTTTTTAACCTTCTGTGCAGCTGGCTTCTTCCTCAGTCCGCGTCTCCAGCCTATGATTATCCTTCTCTTTTTCGACTTGGGTTTCTCCTGAGGTTGGGCTTGGAATTCTATAGGTTTCTCAGTGTCGGCCCAATAACCGGAAAAACCCCCGGAAACTTCCATGTCAGCAGAATAGATTGTGAGATTCTGAAGAGCTTCAGACAACTCATTCATGTTGTTAGCATATATGAAAAACACACACAAACATAAGTTAATATTTTATCCATCCCGTTGAATTTTCACAGAATCACAAAATAGCAATTTGAAAAGAAATTAAGTATTTCTAATTACTTAATTAGCTTAAATCAGTGGCTCTGATACCACCTCTTTCTGTCACGGCCCCCATCCCGGTGTGACCCAGTCCAGAAGCCGCGGGACAGAAAACTCGTGGTATTTGTATTTAGTTTGGAAGCGGAAGTATTAACAGGATCGTTTAAACTTGAAAATGCCCAATTATTTTATTGCACAATTTTGGGACAAACCCCATAATTTATAATAAAGGAAATTTCACGAGGAAATTCCCTGTTTTATAAAACATATTTATTTATTTTATTGAGCCACTTTCCCAAGCTTGTAGTGCTACATGGCACTTTTTCTGGATCACAGCAGATCACCTGAAACATGTTTAAAAATATTTTATCAGCGGGGAAATACTGGCTAGTCATTCAATTTGCACAAAAGACACATTGTTATAAATTTACAGCATTAAGTGTTTTTATATTTGCCCCTATCATATAATTATCCGGTTTAGCTGTCACTCGACCAAATCTATGACTGTGGAGATATCACTAATTAGGCTCACCCACCTAAAGTGATAAATCGTTAGTAGTAATGTGCACAAAACCCCCCACATACTGTCAGTAATTAAAGATTAGCAAAGACTTAATCACTGCAAAGTATAACTGGAAAACATTTAGGGTTTTGTAAAGCAATTTGATAAAAAGAGAATGACTCACATTGCAAGTTAGTTGGACAGAACTTTGCCTACTGATTTATTCTTGTAACCTCGGTAAATAACACTGCACACGAAACTAGGTCAGTAACTTAATACAACATTTACGATAAGCTCACGAAATCAAAACATTCACGACGAATGACAAAGTATAGCCCGTATTCGGGCAGCACTTAAACATCCATCGAATTGGTTTCAATCGATCGGACATTGTATCGTAGCAGTGATCGAGTTATTACCCTGTTGTCACAGCAGAGTGTCGGGATTTTGATTGTTTTGAACTAAACAGTGTATAACTAAACGCACGTAATGAATTTTTCCGTCGTAACATGACCTCCATGCAAGTGCCACACCCCTGAGTTATATACTGAAAAATGGTCTCCCCCGCGTGGCGCGCCAGACCCGCCTGGTCCTGGCGCGTGGCGCGACGGGTCCTCTTTTAGGGTAGGGTAGCCTCGTGTATTTCTAGCCTAGGTGAGTCAACAGTTCGACGAATTTCGCATTCTACAACAAACTGTGAAGATAATCGTAAATTAGGGAATACCCCCCTTGAGTTTTAGGGGGCTCTGATCCTATTTCCAATTGTTCTTAAAATTTTAGGGGTCATGCAATATTACTTGGGGGTCTCAATTAGGGTTTCCTATTGACATAATAAAATAAGAAATAATAATTTTGGCGAGAGTTGTTACATATGCAGCTCCATTTCAAAACTTTCTGGAAAATTCAGGGTGTCGCGCCTCGCGATGGGGAAGACCCTTTATGGTCGCGGGCCGCCACAGCCGTTGCGTCGCGCGAAGGATCATTTAATCCCGTCGCGGCACGCGACAGGTCTCAAAACTTGCAAAAACCTGTTGTGATGGTTATTTTGCTTTGTGAACTCGTCTAGACACGTTTTAAACGTCATTTAACTAACACATTTCATGTTTTATGAAATGTAGGATATCTTGAAGTGCCAGATGACGATCAAGCTCAAAGAAGAACCGAACACGATCAAGATTCATGCTTGCACATTACGTTTCGTCGTTACGTTTTAAACGATGATATAAATATATTATGTTGAAATGTTTTAAATTTTAAAATCTTTTAACAAACTCGTACATAAAATGTATGTGTAATCGTATAAACACATCTTTATGCAAAACTTATATGAAACATTGTTAAATCAAGTAAGGGTCTTACAAACTAACATAGTGACGATTTTTGGAACCGAATTAATGATCTTTATGACATTACTTTGGGACAAGATTTCTATCAGAAAAATGATAGTCTCTCGTCTAAGTGGCGTGATGTCACAACGTGCAAAATCAGAGTTGGGTGTAACAACTGGTATCTTCATTGTACAATGGAAGTATAATGCTAAGACTTCCTGAAAGTTGAACGCCTGCTAAGTACTCGAATCCCAAGGAAAAGTTGTGAAAATTTGTATAAAAGCTCTCACTTACCTGATCTACACATGCATGGAGTGAAAAATCCAAAACAGACTTGCCGGAAAATTCGCCGGAACTTCGCCGGAGTTGTCTTACAGCTCCGATGGCATCGATTCATGAAAAATGGTTGTTTCCATTGCGTCGGGGAGGTCCAATATAGTGGGGAAGGTCAGTTTGGCCGGATAAACTAGTCGCCAGACGGTCGCCGCCGCCGCACCGCCGCGTCGGCCTGTCCTAGGATGCCAGTGGCAGGAGTTCTAGAGAGAGAAAGAACCGAGAGAGTGAGGGTGTGAGGAGAGAGGGAGAGTGTGAGAAAATGGTGTAGTGTGTGTGTTTGGTAGATATTTATATCTAGGGTTTGGTGTGGGTTGGGCCTAAAGCCTAGTATCGCGTTTTTAGTCTTTTGTGCGGCCCTAAAGCATTTTCGAAGCCCGTTTTTGCACCCGAACTTCGTGTAATGTCGTAAAATGTCTATTTAAAGTCAAAAGCACGAAAATAATGTCGGAAGTCGATGTTTGACGCGTACGTCGTCGATTGCGTTAAAATCGCGTAAAGTACTGCGGTTGTCGTTTCTAGTCCGTTTTTCGATCTGATTTCAACTGCGAATATCAAAATTCGATTACGAAGCTAAATATATCATAATATTTTGTCTTTCAAGATAATAAACGAGTCCGATGCTTTCGTTTTGTTTTCGGTGCATTCTTACTGTCACGTTTTTCGTTCACGTATGCGTTCTGTTGCGTTTGGAAGCAGGATAAATTCTCAAAATAAATTTACATGTGTATATATATGTATACGAACTCATATTTTTCGGCGTTGTCAGTATTTCATCCAGTGTCAGTTCGTTACAGTGTAACGCTTGTCAGGTTTCCCGCAAATCACCATTCACGTACTGTAAAGCCGAATAGACGTTCCTAGGTATTCCAAAGGCCCAATTAAGTTAGTTTACCGTCTTAACACACTACTTATAATTGTCTTATTGTTTTTATGCGCGAAATTATTACCGAAAATTACCGGTTGTCACATGTGAAATAAACACCGCCATGATCGCTTTCAACGGTCACTACAATAACTAAAGGACAACCCAAAAAGTGGCGAAACAGACACCGATCTGTTTGATGCATGCGATGTCATTGTATTCGAAAGGCAAAAAAACGG